>JAZGTK010007657.1:0-19124 GCA_036877625.1 Ambastaia sidthimunki
CTGTGCAGCTGTATCGTTTCCAGTGATCGATCTGTATTTAGACTCAATGATTTTAGACTGTGCAGACTACAGCACACATTTCTGCCATTTTTGTTTTCCATAAAGAGCAACAATAGCTGCAGAAGAAATCCCCTGACATTTTCATTAAAACAGCTCACATGTATCTTAAAACGTGTTGTGGTGAAGAACGAGGGAGAGGGGGGTGCTGGCAGCAAAATGCAGCGGGGGAAGGGGGGCGTGTTTGTGTGTGCGCGCATTTGATGCGACCCCATCGTCTGTGTGTCCCAAAACTGGGCCCCATCCTAGACAGACTCTCCGCTCTTACATCCCTCTCTCTCACTCTTTCTCACCCTTTTTCTCTTCCTCTCTCAAGATGTCAAAGCCTCCCTTCCCCACAGGATCTGACCACCACCCCACCAAAGTGCAATCCGCAAACACACACATCACATGCATGCACACCCACGCATGCAAACACACGCATGCAAACACACACACACACACACACACACACACACACACACACACACACACACACGCAGTCCAAGGTCGACGAGCTGTGATCCAACAGTGGCTGTGTGTGGCATGGCAGACGGATGAGGCATTTTGCTGCGTTGCACCATGCACGTGCCCCATGCACTGGTGCTGCAGACTGCAAGCATGTTGTGAATAACTGTTTCCTCAAAAGTTCAGTGTCATATTACAGTGTTTAAATTTTTTCTTTAGCATGCATAAATGCAACACAGGGAAGAATGTCATAGCTTAGAAAAGTTAGTGGCACTCTTAGTTATGTATTATTAAAATATTAACTTTGTGTTTCTTTTAAAATCTGTAGCAGAAAAAAGCACAAATAGATCAATCGTTGGCCTGATGAGTTCATATTGATATTTTTGACTTTTAATTGCAGAAATTGGCGTCTTAGATTGTTTGGATTGTCAAACCCATTCTGCAACTAAGACAAGTGAAATTACTGGGGTCTGTCCCTCAGGAGAAACATTTCCATTGGCTCTCCAATTAATCTCACTGCTGCCCAGAAGAAATAACTGAGAACTTTATTGGAGAAGCAAAGTTCATTCTACACACAGACCAAGATGAATTATCTCTTCGCTCTGTTTCATTGTCTTTGTCTCCGTTGTCATTGTCCCACCCATAACAAAGAAAAATATCAGATGGCGAAGCTAAAACTGAAAAGAAACACAAATTGGAGAATTAGCAATATATACATGTCCACGTATACACAGTTTTATACATTCATATATGGCCAAATATCAGATTTCTGTATGGGAAGCTGCTCCGCGGCAGCCGATCGTGACCGCAGTGTTCATGAGTGAGCGATGGCTAAGACTCGCCTCTCCGGCATCTGCTGAAATGAGTTGAGCTGTTTGCTTCTCGTCCCCTGACGTTGAGGAAAGACAGTCTTGGTTCAACAGCGGCTCGCTGAAAGGGGTGCGGTCATGCGCGGCTCCGTTCCTGCCGTCCCTCCAAATGCTACGAACCAAGTTTCCACTGCTGAGAATGAACAGCACTCAGAGCGATTTATCAATGCATGGCATGAAGAGTTTTCAAGTCGAACAAGAGGATTGTGGGAATGATTGGCTTCTGCTGGCATGCGTTTAGGTCTTAAATTGACCAATACGCAAAAACCAACAGCCTTTCATTTGTGCTGAAGGCCAAGCCAAGTTACATGGAAAGTTTGATTTACTAATGATTTGAATCAACCCGAGCAAATTATGGTGAAATTATAAGCTTGTGAAATAATTGAATTACTCATTTTTACCAACTAAATCTATATGGGGACTTTTCTGAGTTCTGTAGATGTTTAACCAGAGATGATGGAATTTCTATCTATTCATCTGTCTGTCCATCCATCCATCCATCCATCATCCCTTAAGGAAGTCTATAAACAATAACACAATAAAATCAAAATAAAACTATTAACACCTGACATCAACTGTATCATGAAGGGTGTTTCTTAAGCTCAAATTGTGAGTGCTTTAGCTACTGCGTCATGTACCTCACACTCTGTACAGAGCCCCTCCCCCCGAGAATGATAATGTTTAGCGACTGATGATTGGCTCTTTCTACTGGAAGGCAGGACTTTATTTGCCATTTATTGGCTGGTTAAAAATCTCATAGCAATCACTAATAAAAGTGGTCTAACATATTTATATAAATTAAAATTTTCTGTGGAAGACGCAGGACCATAAAATTTTTCATCCAATCATTGCTTCGGTCCGAATGAAGTGATAGGATGTCCTACTTGCCTGTCAAACTATATATGTGTTCGAGGAGGTGTGGCTTTGGTGAGCATTCTGAAGAGAGGGCGGGATCTTATGCTTTTAAAGCTAGCTTGCTATTATTAGCCTGTCAGAAATACCTTTAAAACATATTTGTCTAAAGACTCTCATGATATAAGAGTGATAAGATGCCATGTCTATGCATATATACACATATAGTCTTTACCACATCAGTAGTTAACATCAGACTAAATACTTCACTGGAAAAATAAGAGTAGAAATCTAAAAATAGTTTTTAATGACACGGTTGGTGATACATATAATACAATAAGCAATGCAGAGTGTGTGTACACAAGCATACAATCATTTGTTTCTTTAACCTCTCATGTTAACTCTTAAAAACGCTGTCAGTTCGACTTCCAACAGAAGAGGAAACCAGTAGAAATAAGAAAACATGCTTTTTCATTCTACATTAAAAAGCATTAGAGCAGCAAAAGATTCCACTGATTTAAACATGTGATCGTTCAGACAGGCCGTCCGTCCCAGCATGCAAAGTTCCTGTCTGTCCTATTATCACGTTCTTCTGTTAAAACTTGTGTGGTGGGATAAAAATGAAATTGAAATAACTGATTTTAGGTGTCTATTTACAAATGAAGTTATCATATTACAGCTCATCCAAAAATGAAAATTGTGCCGTGTGGCTGAAGGATTATGAACTGTGGGTAAATCCGTAAAGAATTGACACAGATTTTCAGTGATTAATACTCTACAGGTCAAGCAAAATTTATCTAAAATTAAAGCTATACGTTTATTTTAGAATATAGCACACAACTCCTACATACTCTTATTGCTTTTTGTCCTGTTATGAACTTGACCGGTCAATATATTCCGTAATTTTAGAAAAATATGCATTTCCGGGATTCTTTAAAATTCCTATTTTGAATTTCACAGAACGAAGGAATTTGTGCACCTAACAACCACATGAGGACGTTTTCATTTTTGGGTGAACGATTCCACATTGTTTAGTCATTCTTTCATAAATGGACACCTAAAAGGATAAAAAAGAAAGATATTTTTTTTATTTTTTTTAAAACCAGAACTCAGACACAAAGATGTGAACATTGATGATGTTCCGATGAGAAACGACCCCGTTTGTGACGTAGTTCATGGCCAACTTCAGTACTGTACTCAGAGAGCCAACCAATGGCTTGACCTGCCGGACCACACCTGCGGACCACAAACACACTGTCAGAAAAGTTTCATGATCACTTTGACAATATGAATTATGATATGGACTGTGGGAGTAATATAACTCAGCCTTTGTCTTAATTTCACATCTGATTTACTCATAAATGGTAAAATAATATATGAATTGCACTTCTATATATGATTAATTTCACAGAAATGTGCGTAACGTGACGTGTTGGTAACTAGCTACCCGAATAACAACACATCTGGTTGAGGACTTCTGACCTTTTACCAACTGACCCATGACTAATGTTTGTTACCACCACAGCAATGCAAAAACACATGTCAAGTATTTTGTCTTGGCCGTGTTGTTGTACTTAATATGTTTTTGGCCTTAAGAAAGCTATTAGTATTAAATAGACAAAACATTGAAATGGCTCAAACTAATTTATGACAATCTAATATGTGGTGGTTTATTAACTGACTCAACATTTATGAAAATAAAAGTAATTCAAAACTATTATAAAGCGACTCAAAGGAGCGACAATGTGATGATAGATGAAGCTCTGAAACTCATTGTTAGAGAAACAAAGAAACACAACAAAGGAACAGAGACAAGATCCTACATAACAGGGCTGGTAGACCACACCCAATCTGAGTGAAACCCAAAGAATGCTGGGAAATTCTCTTATAATGAACAAATGATTAGAAGTAGACAAAAATTGTACAGGCTGAGAACACAACATCATATTGGTGACATAAGACACTCTGATTCACACACATTTGAAAATCAAGAATACATTTTTAATCAACACTCTTGATTAAATTGCTTCATTATGTACAACAAAGGTTCAAACAAACCTTTTTCCATACCTGGCAAACAGCAAATTACCTTTTATGGGCACCTATCATTTATTGTTTGCAAATACATTTAATATGTAAATATAAAACTTTAAATAGAAAACTACTGTCCACTGCCTCCTATCAGGACCAGGGTTCAAATCACTATACATCATCATACATCATACAGGCTTTAGATTCACAAATATTAAGCAAATAATGCTACAGTAAGTCAATCATAACCCCCCTTTCACACAGTTATCCTGGTAATTTACCAGCAAATGAACAGAATGACTTTACTGATAAATACACAGATACCTTTCACACAAGAAACCACGTTCCGTCTTTTTACTGGTAACATATCATTCACACATCAGTACCTAAATACTAGTAAACTCTGTGATGTCATCGTAAGCGAGCACCAATGGTATTGCGTTTCAAAACATGATGGGGTTTGACTTTGTTTTCCATATGCATACATTCATTTTTTTTTGGTAGCAAACGTTTACATTTATGCAGTTGCTTTTGCTTCAATGACATTATTAGAGGAACATCTTTAAGTTTCAGTAAACAGCTTGGAGTAAACGCATCATCCGCGTTTGAACGTTCTGATTGGCTTAAAGCAGACTTTTATGTTAGCATGTTCTTTAGCTGGATGGACATACCCAGTTTAGCAGTAATTTCTTTTAAAAGGTTCTGTTCACACATGATATATTAACAGTAATTTACCAGTGAACACAGAACGTGTGAAAGGGGACACAGAGGGACACACTGAGACATGCAATCACTTCTCTAAGACAAAACTCAGTTGAAATAAACGTTCCCTTCACATTTGATATTTAAGCTGGCAAACTACAACAGTTCTAATTTTACAGCTTAAAGCAGCAATAATGATTAACTCATATATGTGCTGCCACTGATGTGTTTTATATGCATGTATGACACGTGACCAATATAATACACTTAATCTGCATTCAAGTAAACCTACGTGTCATGGAAACCAACAGCCACAGACCAGCTGTGACATCACACAACACCGCATAACAGCCAAAGGTCAAACAGTGAAACCAGAACTGGAAATCTTCTCCTTTTACCCCTTTCTAATTAGTAGAGGCTAATGTTAGCAGTCCTGACCTTTCTAACCTAGTTTAAAACAATTAAAGTGTGTGTTTTATGACATTATGACAAAATCTTTTTCAAGAATCTTTCAAACTCTGGTTCAGGGCGTCAGAAAATGACTATCACTGCTCATCAGTGATGGAAAAACAAACAAAAAAATAGTACGGCAACAAAATCAATCAATTTATGTATTATTCTCTTCACACTGTTGCTATGCCATAGCCTACAAGTATAAAACTGAACATAAAAGACTGTTTACACTTCCTAACAGTTGCTGGATGCTGGGAACACTGTACGTTCTTGTTATGAATTGCGGTCTGACACATTTTGGAACAAAACAGAGCATCAGACTGAGGGAAAATACAAAGCATATTGGGACGTTCAAAATCACCCTATGTTGTTTTGTTTAGAACTAAGCTTTAAATGTGTCTGTGGTCAACTTCCAAACCATCAATGTGCTCAAATCTCCATTCCCACGCTCATTTCGAAATGCCATTAAAGAGCGAGAAGACAGAAAATAGCTTCAGTTAAGTGCATGCTAGCAGCGTACACACTCGCCACAAAACAAAGTCCAGTCCATGCCAACAACCATTTGTCATCCTCAATGGCTACGTGGGCTGTGATATTGAAGGTTTACATGTAAACAGTGCAATTTCTGGTTTTCTGGTCATCCCCAGCATTTAGAGGAAATGTATGACAGCATCCAAAATGGGCAGGTTTAACACTAGGGACAAATGCAAGGAATGAGTTTCATGACCACAGTATTGGATAATGACATGCTAGCTGATGGGATCTGCAGGGAAGGGCAATGGAGTAAGCCCACATAGCCGAAATGCCAAGGTTTATCTACGCGCACCCCCAACGTGGCATCAGACGAGGATACGATAAACAACATGGTCATCGGTTCGCTGGGAAGCGTGGCTGCGTTATCCAAACATCCCCAAAGAACTGGAAAGAGAATTTGACTTTTACTTGCTCTTTGTGAAGGCCCACACGTGCGGTTTGGTGTCTCAAGCCCAATTAGCATTGAATCATTGCGGTCGGCTGCTCGGACTGAAGCTGGAATGTTTGTTTCACTGGTACCTCCATTGAAAACTGAACCGCACTGTCATGTTTTACAATAGAGCGCTTGTATTCTTTATAGTAGAAAGTTAAAGTGGAGTTCATACAAGACTCTGCCGGTGTGGCATTCTGGGAATTCAGGAGAGAATTTCTAGTATCTCCAACCAATACACAATTTTAGATTGGTGATTCCGGAATAACTGGAATGTATTTTAATTTTAAAACAATCCATAAAGACCAAGTAACAGATATGATTAATGGTAAGGTTAGGTATAGGAATTAGCATTAAGTAGTATAACTGTATTAAGTTATATTTAAATGTGAAGTGTGTAATTTCTCTGCAATTAGGGGCAAATAAAACAGCAAAAATAATGATTGTCTACAAACAAGTTTCAATTATTCCCCCTGTCCCCAATTGCTTAAACAGGTAGTTAAAGGCAGTATGTAGGTAAAATCATGTTCTCTTCTACATAAATAATGCTGCTATTGCCTTTTTGTAGCTGCCGCCCTTGGACATACCAATGCGGACCATGAATCTGTCACAATCTTTGGATGAGCTGTCAGTGTCTGTGGGGGATACAGACCACCACAGTAGAGATGAACTGGTTTAATTTTCAGGGGTAATCCCTCAGCTGACAGGCTTTGTGGGTTTTGCTGCGCTCATTGTGTGGCTAATGGTGGTCATCCTGTGATTCATTCTCTGTTGTTCAGAGCCCGTGTGTTAGACGCGAGTCTTCTTGGCGGCAACGTTCAGCTGCGCTAAACACACTTTTTTTTATTCTGTCCTCTGATAAAATACATAAAATCAAAATATTCTGGACAATATACACACAAATCTAAGATATTCCCAAGACTTTTACATGTGCTATATTAGAACAATCTGGAAACAATAGCAAACCCATCAAAAGCAGCAGTTAAAACTGAATTTCATGGAGTCTTTGCGAGTAGCTTGTACAGTATTACACTTACACTGGCTGGAGCAGCTAATGCCACATCCCTGCACAGCATCTACATTTCTGACACACTCCACTAAAATTCCTCTGGTCTGTGTGAAGGACAGCAGCCGTAGCCAACGTCACATACCTGATCACAGACAGCACGTCTCTGCAGTCGCCTCGACTGCAATCGTAACTTCCCTGCGCTAACATATTGCATCACTCGGACCGCGCTCTGACCACAGGTGCATATTCCTACCAGATGTTCCAACCGACTGGATTTTTTATCCTGCTTTTCCATCCAACCTGAGGTGCAGCCAAACAGAGCCGCTCAAGGGAAGATGCCATGGCGTGTCGCTTGCCGCCCTTTGCTCTTGCGGATGGCGGTTGATACCTCATGCTCGCGGTAGTCTAGGGAGTCACCACACGTCTGGGCTTCTCCTACCCTGCATTTCTGATATCCATACGTCATTGGCATCTAACGCCAAGGATTTGTTCTTGCCTCCAAAGCAGGACACGAGCACCAGTGAAGAGCTTGTGTCAACAGGGAGAATGTTAGTGAAATGGACTAAACCTCCATGAATCTCAAACTGCCTAGACCACACACACATCCACAAAAACACACAATAATACACACACACACGTTCATTGAGTGCCACACTGTCAACAGCTCTACAAATAAAACTTGGATAAAACTACACTTGTATAGTCAGTGCCAGGACCATCACTGACTTATCAAACCGCTGAGGGTTTCCCAGACTTCCTAATTCCGGCTTCTTCTATCATCTCTGCGTGAAATCAGTCCGCCAACCTGCAGTGTTAAAAGCAAACATAAGGTGCTACTCTGTTGGAGTCAGCTGGTCACCATGGAAACGGCTTTAATCTGTGAGAGGTTTCAAAGGAGTTTTCCCTCATTTGTAACTGCCTTGAGAAACGTGTAGGTGACAGGTAGATGAGAGATGACTCCACCTTCACTCTGTGGCTTTGACTGTAGAACATTCCAATGGCAAAAACGGCTCAACTGACTGATGTCTGTAACGTCACTGGAAATTCTGGAAGGTGGAGGCGATGTGTCAGGAATATGGTGTACAGTGCATTGTCATCATTTTATATCATTTCTTGGTGCTGCTAATTGATTGTACATTCTATTGTTAAATTGTACTTTTAAATGTACTGACTCGATCAAACAGGTTTCCCAAACTCCCAGCATGCCATTGGGCAGACAAACAGGAAGTCCCACCTTAAATTCACCAATATGTGTTATGTCAGACCAGTCAAACAAGCAACAGAGCCACAGTTTGCACACTTCAGACCAATGACTTATAGATGTTTTTACACACTGTTAGATTAAGAAATATAATGATTTTAACAAGTTTTTATTTATAGTAATTTTAAATTAGGGAGTGTGCATCAAGAATGAAATTCACTAATATTGATTTTGACTACTGACTACACACATCACCAAAAGTTGCTTGAAAAATACAGAATACTGTATTCATACAATATTTTAGGATACAAATTGTAATGTATTACATTAATGGTTGGGATTCATCGATTTGTGCAACCATCTGCTTGGACAATCTCCATCTTCATGTTGCTCAAACACACCACAGCGTCAACAAATATTATTTTAACAGTGACATGTTCCATAAATCATATTAAACCTCTTTATTCTAATGCAATGCCTGAGGGAGATGGAACAGAAGAGCCACTGAGCTGCTTTGAGTTCTGTACATCCACGATTTATCCACACCAGCTGTTCTCGAACCCAGGCAGCGCCTGACTCACGGCACGTCTGTCCAGGAAAAGACGACCATAGGACCACCGTTGAGTTTTAATTGAAGGAGCTTCTGGTCACGATATGAGGCCCCAGATGGGACAAAAAGGGCATTGCAGGGCCCCTAAAACAGGCCCTGGAGATTTTGTTTGTGAAATCACTGTATACTGTAAGAACTCTGCACTGGAGAAAGAGGTGGCCCGCTCATACTAAGTGAAGGAAACACTTTCATGTGGTACCCACTCAAATAACACTGGTGCCAGTCCAGGCAAACACACACACACAGACTGCATGACATCATGCCAGAATTCCACACAACCACAAGTATCTGCTGTCTGCATTATTGCCGGTTGTTTTGGGTCCTTTGTTTTATGGTGATTTAGGAAGTGTATTCTCTCTGGCATAAGGGGAAACTACCCATGAGGCCTGCACACACAGAGATCAATTACACACTTCAGGATTTCATTACAATAGATTTCATCTTAGTCACAGAGGCTCTTTGATGTTCAAGCGCTGTTGTGGAGTAAATTAGGTAAGTGCTTTAAAGCTTCTTGCATTAAACAAGACTCACATGTTTTCTGTGAGAACTGCTTGCACATACAAAACATGTCGCCACAAAGCAAGAGTGTTCTAGTTGGTTACCAGGGAGTGTCTATGCGGTTGCTAAGGTGTTATTGGCCCAATTTAAAAAACACACCCCCAAGACTATATGATATTCTGCTCTGTAGCCACAGCCCAGCAATTTTAGGTTGTACGAATTTTTCCCTAGCATTTCCATCAAGTAATAGAAACAGTATATATTTTATTAGTTCTAGGAATGTTCAAAAACGTCCAGTTTTTAAACATTGTATTAACGTTACATTTTGGTTACAATAATTAAATAAAAAATATATAAATACATAATATATAAATATCATGTATTATATAAAATTATTTAAACTTTTTTATTTTGTAAAGGTTTTGAAATGTTCCACTAACAACTTAAGAATAACGTTTTTGATATGTATGATATAAACGTTAAAAAAAAAGATTTGCTAACATACTGCAAGAACGTTTTTTGATAACTTTGAGAGTTTTAAAGAATGTTCTACCAATGCTCTGAGAACATTCCCTCTTAGTGAGGAGATCCCTTCATTTAAGTTATATTTTATCTGCCAAAAAATCTAGTTGCTAGGAAAAGTAAGAGCACACCTCTCCTCAAATGGGAGATTTCAAAAAAAGTGTTGCAAATATCATCAATGATTTACAAAATCGATAGCCATTGTTGTGCAGCTGATTGTTAAAAAAAGATTTTCTTCATTTTTCGACCACTCCAGCTAGTATAATTTACGAATGAATTTCATTTTAATATTTGGTCAGGGGACGTCAAAGGGGTGCCTGTTTCTCATCAGTCTCACCCACATTAGCTTCCCTAAGCTGAGCACGGTCACCCTTCCCAATAACCTTCAGTGTGAAAGCGCACCAACAATAACCATCTGGACACCAAAAAACCTCTTTGTGTGCTTTTCAGAAGTGTCCTGGAAAAACAGGGCGAACAGAAAAAGAACACATTAAAGTTAGTTATGCCACAAAAGTGGCAAACAAGGCCACATGCTTAGCAAAGGAAAAACACGGCCTCATTCGTCAAAAAGGGATGAACAACATATGGACTACTGTCTACAGACGGGCCTTCAAAACAAGCAGAGAAGGCCACAAAAGTTGCAGGCGACTCTGCAGAGCTATCATCAGCAGAACCAAGATAGAAATCACACTGTCGGAATGAGTTAGACTGAATAAGCTTCTCCGTGTAGATTCGTGCTTACCGCCAGCGTTCCCTCGCTCTTCTCCCGCAAAGAGACACATATGCATTTGGTTTGTTTATAGAAAAAAATGAGGAGAATCTTTCGTAATGGGAAATTAGGTCAGAAAACCACTCGATGCAAATGTAATTTCCAGAGAGGAATACCTCCGGCATTGTTAGCCGCATGCCAGAGCGACACTTACCCACGATCATGCCGTGATCGAGACGCTTGATGATGTCGAAGGAGTTGTTGATGTTTCCATCGAGAATGTCGTAGAAGATCTCTGGGGACTCCATGTGAGGGAAGTGTGAAGGGGTGGGAGATCTCAGGAACACGATTTCTGACGATAGAAAATAAACTTGTGAAAACTTGAGATTTTTAAGATTGCACTGTTAGATCTCATCGCTGTGTGACACAGAGATTTCGAAATGTAAGAAATGTCAAAATTTTGACCTCATGCCATTCATCATCAACGTTCGCTGATGTTGAATCTCCAGAAATGTCCTCTATGAAAAGCAGATTCTTGGCTTATGTGCCTACACACTAATGTTCTTTCATTAACAAACCTCAGAACTCAAGGGGGTAATATAGTTACATTCAAACGTTTGTGTTATTAAACGGAATGTGTTATTATTTCTGTAACAACGTATAACATGCCAACAGTTTAAATTTAAGCAACATTCTGTTCAAGTTCGTTCTGTGCTATGACAGTGTTTGAACTGAAGAAAAACATTTCTGAAAAGCTGATTTGCAAAAATGAAAAGTGTGAAAATGGCTCTGGAAATAAATTTAAATTGAATTAAAGAACACAGTTCAACCTAATTGGCGGCTGTTTGACCCTTGTGATGCTGATAATACATGTGGATGATTGACACTTGAGCCCAAACAATGACATTTACATGATCTATCCAAATGCATCAATGTCTCACTGTTTTTAAGTGAAATCTTTTGCATTTAATACACAAATACATCAAATCTAAAAAGCTGCCTTTATGTTGAAATTCCTGTCTTTATTTCAGTCAAAAATCTTCATCTTCAGTCTTTGTTGTGAATGTAATATTAAATACAAACATATGAGGTTTAATGGGACAGACATTTGAAGGAAACCAAGTTCTTTATCCATTATCTATGTCCAATGGCCAAGCATTATAGCTTACATACTTGTATAATTCTGGCCTAAGAAGATAACAGTAAATGAATGAAAAGAACTGAATAATAAACGACAGATATGGAAATAAGGCTCTTACCCTCTGGTTTGTTGAACTCTCTGAAGGTGGGGAGCGAGATGGCCGTGTGGGAGATGGAGAGGATGGGGTTCAGAACGCAGGAGATGTCGTTGGGTTGGCAGGATTTCACACACCTGATGATATCCGCACGATCAACCCTTGGCCTGCTGGAAGAAAGGAACGTTCAACCATCTCAATAAGTTCCAGCCAGGAACTGGGCTGACCTTTGTCTCAAGCAGTATCTACGTTTCTTTCTTGATCAAAACTCTGCTTTTGCCAATGGAATACATGTTAATGATCTGGGATTAGGTTTCTCCCTGTCTGCACCAATTTAGTGACGACACGCTACAAAGCAAAACCGCTCCAGGCACAGTAGGGCCCATTGTGAGATGTCTCAAACAAACAGGCTCTGATCTCTGGTGTTGACTGGGTAAAATAATCTTCCTTCACAGCTGAAGGTCTCCAACAACCGGACGGCTTTCAGCAGAACCCACCACAGAACCAAGCACCCAGCGGGCGGGTGAAACCTTTACTAAATAAATATTATGTGCACAAATATACTGGGCATTCTTAATTTGAAGCTCATAATACAAACAATCAGGTTTTTGGGGGGGTAAAAATCAGTACAGAAGATGACAAGAGGCCAAAAATCACACCACAGGAGAATTGGTGGTCAAGTTTCCTGTTAGCCATTCATGGTTTCAGTGCTTTTCCGAAACTGTGACATTGATATAAAACGTTCTCCAAAAAATATTTGGTTTAGCACAGCATTCCCAGTTCTGTATCCCAAAATTTCATGTGGAATTTATGGGACAAGGGAGCCCTAAATCCTGGACTTCCTGACAAGACAACTCAACTCCTTGGACTTTATTTAAAGCTGCGTTTTGTAAGTTTTCTGTGTAATGAGACACAGACTTTAGACCACATTTCTATAGTAGCTCAATGAGATTAAATAGAGAGCAAATAGAGACTTAAGCCTCCTTCCCCCTTTAGATGTTTTGAAAAGAACTTAATGAGAGAAAATAACTCAAACATTCTCTTGTTGAGATCTTGGCAATGTCTTGTCAAAGTTTTGCGAGCAAAAGTGAGATCTCAATATGAACTCAAAGATTTCTCTTCAGGTTCTTCATGCTATTCAGATATTTGTGTAGTTTTGTACTCACAACAATTTGATTCATTTGAGCTTCTTTCTATATCTAGACACTGTAAACAGCAACAATGAAAATGCTTCTTTAGCCTATCAGAAAACTAGCTGTTAATCTTTTTGTGTGTTGATGTGAGGGTAACATTTTTTTACTTTAATTTAAGAGACGACTCTGGCACTAGGTCAGAATCATCTCATCAACTTCTCACTGCTTGAATTGCTTCTCTAACCACGTTCCTGTAATCCAATTCCATCAGAGAACTGTAGTAAAGTGTAGTCAAATGTGTGCATCTTCTTGGACTACCACACAAATGAATCAGACATCACCGGGCCAGTGAACGTGCACCAAGGTCCCAGATGTGCTGTGATTAGTTAGCCATCCATCTCTGCTCCCTTTCAGTGAAGGCAAGAGCTGCATTCAAACCCCAGGGCTCAGATCAGGTTACCGGCCGAGAGGGGAGAAGCCCCTTACAGAGAAGTCAAGCCACCGCTGGGCACAGACCTGTAATTAGCAATTAGCGGGTGGGTCCACGTTTTGCTTAGGTCTGAGCCAAAGCCACAAAATGTTCTCTCTGCTTATAATACCCAACTTGTGCACGACATGCAGGGGGAGAGCAGGACAGATCTTCAGCCTCAAGGGGCAAATGCCACAAATTAAGACCTGAGGCTAACTCAACATCAAAGCCAACATCAAGGTCTTGCAGCAAGTGGTAATTTCCCCCCGTCCAGGGGGTAAACTCTTCGTGCGGCCCTCACGTGGGCAAATCGGCAAGTCCCAATGTGTTACTTGAGGGGAAAAACATAGTTTTTGGATGGCTGCGCTCATGGTCAAGCAAAAGATCTCTTTTTCTCTAGTAATTATTATTTATAGTCAGTGTGTTGATAAAGCACCAACACAAACACTGTGGGCTCTCATTTCTTGGTGCACGGCGGCGATGTAGCTCGGCCACAAATTGTTCAGACCGACTGTCCAAAGCCCAGAATCCCATAATTCACTGTCAGAAAGTGTGTGTGAGAGAAACGAGAGGAAAACCAACAAAACGCCACCTAGCTGGAATTACTGTTTTAATTTAGAACAGGGGTGTCAAAAACACATCCCATGGTTTGTGTGTATATATATATATATATACAGTATGTGTGTGTGTGTATATGAATATATAAATAATGATTAATTGATACTTGGTTTTGATTATTATTCTCTTCAAATTAATTATATCTGGAGTCCACAGGCTCCCTTTTTTACCCCAATACTGTTTTTTAAAACATCAAAGTAGTACTTGCAATATGTTTAGTTAAATGTTAATAAAATGTCACTTTTCCTTCTAAACACAAAGGCTTCGGGTGGTTTACTTTGCTGGTCCTAGCTGGTCTCCCAAACTGGTCTACCAAACTGTACTACAAATTCTTAAAACCATTATAAAACCAGTACAACAGAGAAGTCTCTGCTGAAATAAACATCCTTAAACCAGCCTCAGGCGGTTAGCTGGTCTGCCAGGCTGGTTTAAGATGTTTGTTACAGCAGAAAGTTCTTCTGTGGAACAACCAGAATCTGACAGAAGTCACCAGGACCATCACCTGCTGTCACTTCAGCAGAACAAACAGCCCATCAAAATCCAAAAAACATCATTAGATAGATCATGAGAATAATAATTCCTTAAAGTCAGTAACATTTTATTAGAAAACGATAGATGAAATAAATGAAAGAAAACAAAATTTAAGGATATAAAGTGATTTTGACAACCGTTAACTTTGGTTGACTTGCTTTGCCTAAAAGCTCCATCTAGTGGCTCAGTTTATACAGACGTTTGACTTAAGCTTCAGAAAAGTGGATTTAGTGTCAGAAACGAGGGCACACAGGAAAGCAAAATCTCCTGTGAGTCTGTTCACAGTTTGAATCACTCACAGACTACAGTATGTTTTTAAAAGATTCATAGTACAGCAGTTTTAATACATGAAGAGTCAAGAAATGGTCTCAGTGAATCTGGAGTGTCACTATCCAACATGAGGAAGCTTGTTTTTAACTGAAGTTGTTTTTCAAAGTTCTGCTCAATGCTGATGGTAATGCTGTCTGCCGAATTACTATTTATGGGCACACATGGACACAGTCACAATGATGTAAGAATCATGGTGGAATGTAATTGGTCAAATTAAAGGAACTGTTCTAAACCTGTATGCTGTTACTTTTCTGTAGGATCTTCACAGAATCTTCACACAACACCTTTCAAACAAACGAAGACTAAAGCTCCAAAAGGACAAAAAATATATATAAAAATATACCAAAAAGGTACATTATGAAAGTTTAAAGTAGTATTAAAGTGACTTATGTTCCATGTTTTCTGAAGTCGTACAATATTGCTGCACGTGTTATAATGTAAAAGCATCAGATCCATAAGAAAGCAACAGCATACAGAATTTCAATGACATGAGTAAATGATAATAGAAAGTCTTTGCATATAATTTTGACTAGCACTAAAAAACATCTATTTGTTTTTTAAATAAATGACATACATCAGATCATAGATCAAGATTTCCAGATTGGTAAGAAGCAATTTCCCAGGTGGGTTTTGCAGGCAGCATTAGACCAGATACCCCAGACTCTATAAACCAGTCCTTTAAAACCAACTAATGAAGCAGTGCGCTACTAACTTGCCACCGTACATTTTTGTCATTTCATTCGATGATTGCATTGTTCAGCTCGTCTGGAGTTACAAACAAGCGGATCTTGAACAGATAAATGCTAAGATTTCCGAATCGCCTAAGTTTCATCTCTAGAGAGATTTCAAAGTCCTGAGGACCCGTGATTGGTTTCTGGACCACCAAGACGCCGCCGTGCTCCTGGCGTTTGGCGGAGAAGTAGCCTCCCTGGTTACCCTCCACGATGGCCACCTCGATGTCGTCCCCGAGCGCAGAGTTGGAGGGGCCCATGCGGAAGATGTTGGAGGGAATGGGTATTTTGGTGGGGAATGTCAGGTGGTAGTAGGTAATTCTCACAGGCAACGCGAGACACTCGCTAGTGTGATTACAAGGCAAGCGTTCGCAGCGGCTGCAAGGGGGAGATGGGAGGAAAAGAGGAGAGAGGGCGGGTTAGATCAGTGCGGTGCACAACATGCAGAAAAGTGTGATTTTTAAGGGGGCGGGGTTTGTTTGAGGGGGTGTGGCATTCAAAGTGACATCACAGACTGAACAGTCTCTAATACAGCACAGCAGTTAGATTCCTAAAGTAACATATTTTCTTTATTTGCTTCTTTAAAAGCTGCAAGTGTCAAAAAATCTAAAACTTAATTTCCAAATTTACAGTGTAATACTACATTTACCACTATACAATACTTATAAATACTTCCGGAACAACAGTTACTAGTAAAGTGGGCGGTCACTGCTGGGCTGTATTGTCTTTTCATTGGCAGAGAAAATCATCAGTGTGTGGCTCTTCTCATGCATGCGTTTGCAGCCATCACGGATGCAATATTCATGCACAGTGTGATCTGCAGGACTGTTAAGAACCCGTTCTGACATTAATAATACCTACCTGTGTGTTTTGTACTAGACTGACCCTTCCTGAACCCACATTAACTATAACTGTGACTTAGCATGAGTCAAAATTACAACTACAAAAACTGGGTGTTTGTGTCTCAGACTTTATGGTCTGATTTTTCTTTCAAAGAGGCTTTGAACTGATGTTACTTACGTCTCTCCTGAACGTCTGTAGTTGGCTGGACACTCAAAGTTCAGGCATCTAAATCCACCCTGAACATTAAAGCAGCTCTCGGACTCTGAACAGGTGTGTGTACTTGTGACACACTCATCAATATCTGCACAAGTACAGACAAACACATTAGCATTATTGTGAGTCATGAAATCTTTAGTGTGAGCTGGAATAATTCTAATTCTGATAATGAAGTTTGTCTAACCCTGACAGCTGCGTCCGTTGGGGGCGAGTGTGTACCCTGATGCAGGACAGGTGCAGTGAAAGCTGCCCGGGGTGTTGTGGCATCTATAGGAGCAGATGTGTCCACCAGTGGGCAAAGCACATTCATCAATGTCTGAGGAGAAACAGAATATTCCATTACTCATTAAATTTAACAGCCAATTAGACGCATTACATTAAAAAATTACTATTATTTGTTACATGTTGAAAGCAACAATGTATTTGTAGTATATAGTGTGTATAGCATGTGCCCAGATATTCCACCAGAGTACAATCACCAAAATGTTGTGGGATCTGTATCCCACAATGCAATGTGCTCAACTTGACTTTACATTTCCTGAGTGACATAAACCATAAGTAATATTAAACACAGATTTTAACCTGTACTTTTATGTAGTTTGAATGTCTCCAGCACTTACCCTCACAGGTGATTCCATCCACATCACTCAGCTGGTAACCACGGCGACAGTAGCACTGATAGGACCCATAAACGTTAGCACACTCCTGACTGCAGGGGTTTGCCTCACATTCATTGAGGTCTGTGAATTAAACGACACACCAGTTTTTAAGAGTTTTACTTATCTGTTTTATAGTTGATTAGTTAGTTATTCATGTTCTGTTCATCTGTACCATCACAGTTTCTTCCATCGCTAGCCAGTTTGAAGCCAGTGGTACAGCTGCACTGGTAGGACCCCAAAATGTTCTCACACTTGTGAGCACACAGGCGGCCAGGATAATGCCTGCATTCATTGATGTCTAAGAATCAAGGACAGAAATGAAGGATGTTTAATCAGTCAGTAATAGGAGGCATAGGTGTCAGCTGTTCATTATTTTGGAGGTGGAGCAATGAGAGGAGGGGTGTGAAATATCCCAAACAATAACTGGACCTGATAAACAAAATTTTGTCAGATATTAAGACTTGATTTTAAAGAACCTCCAATCAGATGCAGCAGAGATCTTTCTGCACTCACCTTCACAGGTTCTGGTGATGCTGTTAAAGATGAAACCGGACCGACACTCACACCGGTATGAACCCATCAAATTAATGCAGCCGTGACCGTCACAGGCGTTATCAGGCCCGGCACACTCATCAATATCTACAGCCATATAAGAGAAGAGCTCAGCCAATCAGAATATTTAGAAAAAAATGGGCGGGACTTGAGATGAAGTGGGTGTTCCATACCATAATAATATTCAATTTTAAATAAGTCTGTTTTAAATTCATGTTAAGTCATTGTTATGCAAAAATATATAAATATAATTGTTATCTTTAAGAGAATGCCTGTCAGTTAAACATAATTGATTGGCTAACAAGACGCGAGCAGTTTAACAGTGTTTAAACTACAATCTTTCTGTACCTATGCAGCGAGTTCCCTCTGCATTCAAATGGTACCCACGGCCACAGTTTACAGAGTTTCTCTGACACGTGTATGAGCCCACCGTGTTAAAGCACGCCTGACCCGGCTGACACGGCCCGGTTACGCTCAAACACTCATTTATATCTGTGAACAACAAATAAAACATTACACAATAATGAACAGCTCTTTTTTTAAGAACTAAACACTCTCAAAAGTCTTTTTGTTATTTGTAGCATTGACTGACCGATGCAGCTCCCCAATGCGTCCTGTATGAAACCGGCACTGCATTGCTCTCTGGGTCGGCAACGGAAGGATCCGACCGTATTCTGACACTCCAGTCCGGCCGCACAGTTATGAGAGCCAATCTCACACTCATTGATGTCTGAAACGGCGTACGGGCCAGTTCAGTCCATTTTAATCATATAATAGGAAGAATTCAGTGACACACAGAATGTGAAGTTTCTCACCTTCACATTTGTTGCTGTCTGTGAGTTCGTAACCTGTTCCACAGCTCACCTCCCTCTGACAGCGATAC
>JAZGTK010007658.1:0-19124 GCA_036877625.1 Ambastaia sidthimunki
CAGTCTGACACCAGATTATATTCACATGTGCCTTTAAACTGGTAAGTGTCCCCATCAAACGTCTTAAAGTGAAAATTCCCCCACAGGCTGCAGATGTTGTTCACATGGTTGCTAGCATAAGCTGGGAAAAAGGACATTAAAACGTTAGTAGTTTGTTACAAACAAATAAATGTTATAAATGTTAAACACAGATACGCAATACAAATAAAGTTTAACAAACATATAATTTAACCCCCTAATGTATTTAACTAAGAAGTGAACTCATTTAATTTTTTTAACATGTTTTGTGTGTAATCTCAAAACAAAATTAAAGTAATGATACAAGCATCAGTGCAGCACATAAATGTAATTAATTCCTAATTAATTTGAAATTTTAAATTAATTTTTAAAGTTTTCAAATGTAGAATCTGTTTTTTTCATTGTTAAAATTACTTAATTATAAATGTACAATAATAATAATTTAAGAAACTGCTGTAAAACAATCATCCCTTTGACTAGACATCATTTAAATATTTCTGAAATGTTTTAAAGATGTTTTTATTATGTTTATGTTTCTGATTGCTGACCGCATGCAGTATAATAGTCCAAGATAAAGTAATAACTGTAGTTACTGACAAGGTGTATTAGAATTGCTCAGGTACGATTGAAATTAATTGAATGAACAGCAGATATCGATGCCCTCTTCCATTAAAAACTGGAAGTCATTGACTCTTACCCCACTTTGCATTAACCACGACGCTACTGGTGAGAACCAGCAGCAGTATGCAGAAAGCTGATCTTCTCCACTCCATGGCTGGAGGTAAGAGAGGTCTACAGGCAGAGCTCCAGTAGTGCCTGGTTTTCTGCTCAGATCTCCTTTTATACTCTTTCTTATTCACCTCTGCTGCCTCCCACCCATCAGGGAGGGTCTGACAGTCTTCTGTGCTGTGTATTATGACAAAGAAAAAGCTCAACCTAGTGTTACAAAAGTCCAGTGCTGCATTAGTGTGTGTTTGTGAGGGCAGTAGTTATTCGGCCTCCATAAACAATGATTAAACAGAGATGAGAGATTTAATAACATTTATTGTATTGATACTGCAGCTTTGGAAGAAAAAATGTTAACATCCATATATTGACAGTAGTAAAATTTACATTTTAATATTAAAATCTACAAAATAAATAAACAAACAGGATTAATGAGCCATTTACATCAGATTTACATCAGATTTTTGAGGAAAAAGGGGCTTCTGACAAAAACCAACAGTTGAAACTGTTTTGTGTAAATATATATTTTGTGTGTGTACTGGGTTTGGGTCCTTTAAGTTTCTAATAAAACTACAATCCGTAACTTTTGTCCCTCTATAACCAACTCAGTTTGAAACATTAAATAGCACTTTTTGTACTTTCATTTATGTCTATTAAAGACAAATAAAGAATAAATGACATCATCTATGAAATCCAATCATTATTATAAATAATGAATCAGGGTTAGGAGGCCGAATATTGATTATGTACGTGCCCAATAACTGATTTTCATTTATTTTTAACCAAAAATGTTTCACATTGCATCATTGTAGGATATGAAAGTTTCATGAAAGTCTATGAATATTTGTTAGTGATTTTCTTGTCACATATATTTGAAGTGCAGGAAAGTGATTAGCGCTGTACTGACGTCAGTGTGTATTTGATAGCGTGTGAAGTTTGAACATCCTGCCTCTGCATCAGATAATCTGAGGCTCAGCATCACTGCAGGTACACAGGCGTGTCTGAAGTTCTGAATACCAGCTGTCTGAAGAATTCAAACACACTGATCATTAACCGTCTTTCAGGATTTATATCCTGAAGGTTGTTTCCTTGTGAGGAAAGACTGTAATCTTCTTGTGGACAATAAAACTGTTCAGCTATGGGCACATTTGACCCTGTGGGAAGTGACAATGAGAAAAAATGGTCACTTTCTTGGCCAATTTACTAGCACACAGTTAAATTATTGTTCAGATTTCAGACCAACATAAGGCTTTTATTCCTAATATTTTTCATTGTAATATTGCAAATACAGCTGATAAAGATACACTTGTATGTGTTAAAGGTCAGTTTGTAAGTCAGAGTTTAAAAACATCTTTCTAGAAGTCATACATTTTTAGCAGACATTTCAAAACAAACACAACACAATTTAATTCAACACAAAATATAAGACGAAAAAATATATGCATGTATGATTGTATGTATGTATGTATATATGAATGTATAGATAGATGGATGGATGGATGGATGGATGGATGGATGGATGGATGATAGAAATAAAATACCATGCTGATACCATGGCACTTTCATATATACAATTATATTATCATAATCCATATTCAAATACACTATTGTCACGACACTTGTGTTTATTACCAGTTACAGTGAAAGACAAGCAGAAGGTTGACATGTCATGAGACATCAAGTCAATTAAAACACTCCTTTGTAAACTCTTCCTCCAGTAACAGCAAAGATCATCATGTAAAAAAGCTGCCCAAACCATCAAACAACATTCCAGCTCTCCAGTAACTCAAGTGACCCTCCAAAGACAAACATCAAGTTTTGACCTGCATCTCACATTTATAATGAGACCGCAGACTCAAATGTTGACAGGCTGGAAGAAACAGCTGCTGTACAGTAAATGGCCTCACCCATGAAGCAGGGCACACTATTGGCAGAAATAAAGATTGACTATAGATAAACCAAAACTGTTCTAGTGCGTCAGGTTTCTGTTGACATTGGTTCTTTTAAGTATGTACTGTGTGTGTCAGAACTGGATTTTATGGGCTCTGAAGTGCTCTGAGTTCAATGAAAGTACCCGAGAAACAGAAGAATCTATCTTTGTTGTGACAGATTTATTATAGCTTTATATTATATAGGGTTGACTAGCATACTGTCTATAGAAGTCAGTGATTCTCAAACCTTTTAGGTGGTCAAATACTTTAACAGTAAAACTTAAGTTATAGACCACCTAACACCCTGACACTGTTACCAATTTTAAGTAGTATACAGTTATTAATTTCATGTATATTATTTATGTATTTAAGTTCCCGTAATTCAGCTTGTATATTATGATACTTGCATTGCCAAGGTTGTGGGTGGATTCCCTGGTAACATATAGTTGGACTGTTAGTTGCTTTAGTTAAAGGTGATTGCCAAATGAACATAAATAAGCTGATGTTAGCTAGCTAAACTGGACTGAACACTTTTATACGCTTGTTTATAACTCAGTTACTCTATTACAGTAAAAACATTTCAGCACAAATGAATGCTAACACCACTATGTTGATCAACCAGTTAATGTTGATGATTTTTGTCCTTTATAATTGTTAAAAATGGTAAAGAAATACTAGTTTAAGTAGTAAATCTACTTTGAAACTCTTAACATGCATGTCCTGATGCATGCGTCATATATAACCCTCACTTATGAGCTCAGTTTGTGAGATTATTGAGATCTCTACTGAAACTCTAATGGAGACATTTGTGAGAATTGTGTGTTAAATGTACTTCTCTGATACAGGAAGAGTACTTTATTTTGTAACTCATTTGAATGTATTATTTATTTGTACTCTTTGTATGCCTCATTACGGTTTTACTGCTGTTGCTCGGTGAAAACGATCCTCTTACACTATTAGAGACCTGCAGGTTAGACAAAATCCTTTTCACGAAACCTTTCACTTGCACTGAATGCCATAGTGTGACTTGGAAATATTGTGGTGTCCTCAGGCTCTTGCTAACGTGTCTCTGTCCGATGTCGCCCCCGTGTGGCTGGACAGGATACGGCCGCAACCAGCATGGTGTGGCAGTCTCTGTTTCATAATAATGAGCAGTTTAATGGCCCTTTGCTGCTAATGTAAAAGTCATTTGACCTTGCTTCTTTCGCAAGGTCCACCACCTCCTGTTGCTAATGTCTCTCTCTATCTGTCTGGTGGATTTGCTGGTTAAGGTTGGCGAGTGGATAAGCTCTTTGATGAGGATGAGGAGCTGAGGAAGAGTTGGGTGTCCACACCCAGCGTGACTGACCTGAACTAGGACACATCAGGGCACCGTGTCTTCTCTGCTTGAGGTGCCAACACGGCTTAAGTCTGTTAATAATCAAGGTCATGTGACCTGTCTGTCTGTCTGTCTATCTTGCTCTGTCTGCAGGAAGATTAAGGGACGTGTTCCAATTGGATCAGATCAGTGCTCATTGTGGCATGTGTGTGTCTGTGTATTAGGTCAGAGAGTCCAGAGGCACTTGAAGTATATGTTAATGCACTCCAGATTTTAACTACAATAAGATCTAAATTATCATTTAGATGATTTCTGTACTCTAAAAACCTGCTCAAATCTGCTTTACTGTACCTTTAAACTCTGCTGAATTCTAGTATAACCCAAAAACCTACTTGATTCTGTTGTACTGTACCCCCAAAACTGCTGAACTATACTTAAATCTGCTTTACCTTGTTTCGGCTCAAGCTACTTTTTGACACATTTAGCACATCAAAATCTGTCATGTGGAAATTTGGAATCAGAAGTAAAGGACGATGAAGAGAAAATTGATGTACAGCTCAAAACTTTTGTAGAAACCATAGCAGAGTTCCTCTCAGTTCTCCTTATGGTAAAACCAAGGGTGAGATTTATTGAAAATATTCATGAAAAATTAGTAAGGGATAATATCTCCAGAAAGCCTTGAAAAATATTTTAAATATTTTATATATATATATTTATATATATAGTGTACATTATAAATTCATTTAGAGATATACTTATAAATAATAAATATGTTAATTACAAATAAAAACAAATGTTCTTTACTCCTCGGGATCTTTATTAGTCAAGGAAAGACAGGAGACAAAATTACTGTGTTAATTGCTGCAAACGCTGTTTAACGCGGTAATATAATGAGTAAAATTAACACAGGGCCTGTTTTTTTCACTTCCTGATAGAGTTTTGCTAATATCTTTCCCCCACATATTTTGACTAGTGTTACAGTACGTGAGATGACGCTATATGTGCGCCGGTCACCAGCGAGGGAGAGAGAGAGAGAGAGAGAGACGCGATAGGTGTGAATAGGTCTATGGCGTAGATGAATCGAGATGATCAGTATTCACATAAAAACATCAAAAAAAAATCTATTAACTAGTAAGTTTAATACTTAATGCCATGCAAACGAATTCGCAAAATACATTTTAAAGTGGGGAAAACAAAGAGAGAGACAAATGAGAGACAGTTGTCTCATTCTGAGACAGATATATAACCGAAAATTACATAAAAGTCACAGCTAAATGTGACATTATAATGGGTTTAAGTGAACATTGTTTATAGTTTTCATATAATTTGTGAAGATGTTTTATATGATATTATAATTAATAAAAAACAATGTGATATCATGTGACTTTCAATTATACTGTAATGTTATATAACGGTGGTATAATTGGTATTATAATGCTATAATTAATCAGTTTAAGCCACAAAATATAAAAATGTGCTTCATTTATTGAATATATTAAAAACGTGGCATTAAACGATCTTTTAAAAATATACTGTTCTATCTAATATATCTCCTACAGGTTCTGAGTGATCACGTCATCATTTCATCTCTGCAGGTCTGTTGATGTTCAGCATGTTCAGCATCTGATTGGTCTGTTGTCTGAGGTGAATCCTAAGATGACAGAATTATATAGAATGACTTTTAAGTTTTATTCACTGTGTCAAGACTTAATTGATAGAGACTTAATAGATTAATTGGTTTTCAGATACATCTTTAGTTTGATGTGAAATGTATAACTTACAATTATTTGTTGATTGAATTATATTATTTTTGTGTTTTTATAGTATGACATCACACAACCTCTGACATCAAACATAACATCTCTTGTATAGTTGTGTTTTGCAATTTTCTCTATTTTGTTTTTTATAATTCAGTTTTCTATTTATTCTACTACAGCATTATTTCTCCAATATCCTTCACACAAAAACATTTTCCCAATTACAGAAATGTCACTCAAAGCTTTTGATGTCTCCTTGCATCTGTTTTCAAAATAACTTCTGCCGATCACAAACGTCCTCTGATGTTCTGTTACGCACGTTTAGCTGTCCGTACTTTAGAGTTCAGTGACGTTGCCGCTGGAAAGCAGCCTCAGGTGGCCCTCAAACACGCACCACATCCAGTCTCTGATGGCCCCCCCTCATTTGCTTTCCAAATGGCCCGTCCCTTCAGGATGGGGAGAAATAGACAAGCGCACACGTCCTGCCGCGTGTGACGCCAACAGGAATATAGCAGCTCTTTAATTAAGCGTTCAGATTGATATGCAGAGCGTGTGGCATTCTTATGGAAATGTGGAGTGTAGGAGGACCTGAGAGAGACACGCACTGAAGCTCGGCTGGGCAGAAAGGAGGATCTTGATGATGGTTGAATTAACAGCAGCTAATTTTAGCTCTAATTACGTGATTTGAAGCCACTGGCATATGATTT
Organism: Ambastaia sidthimunki; assembly: GCA_036877625.1. Lineage (NCBI taxonomy): Eukaryota > Metazoa > Chordata > Actinopteri > Cypriniformes > Botiidae > Ambastaia > Ambastaia sidthimunki. Next base: position 6,458 of record JAZGTK010007658.1, read on the forward strand.
TTTCTTTAGGAAATCTTGTTCTGTAAAATAGTAACGATTTTTGATGCACCATTTGAGGTTCTTCAGATGCCACAATGGCAAAACTCTCTGAAGAGCCTCTGTCCTGTTAATGACCAATTTATGTTTAATTTAATGTTTAATGTTGAAAGTGACTCAAATCCGTTCCTTTATTCTGAAGTTTCTGCTAATAGAGTTTTTAGTAGAAGCTAAGAGTTAGTTCCTCAAAGAAAGGGTGAGGATGCAATGGGAACATTTAGATTCAGTCCACTGCTTCTGTGTGTAAAAGCTCATGTAATAGGAGCTGATGGAGGACGGCTTGAGTTGCAAGTACAGTGGTTTCAAAAATATCTGGATACTCTTTGATTGTCGAACTTAGTTTTTGTAAAGTTAATTTGCTAAGCTACTAAACACTAGATTTGATACTTAGTCAATATAAACACAGAATTTACACTATTTACGTATTACGCTCTTCTGGTTTTATTATGAATGATTTGTAGGTGGATTTTCTTCCAAAGGAAAAACCAAATCTCTTAACAAGAAGATGTCATAATTTGCTCAGGCTCCAAACTCATTGTGTTGGATGATGTCATCAAGCCCTCTAATTATTGAACCTCACACCTCCAACCTCATTGTGATATATGAAGTCCCATCATACATTCTCAGTTTCATTCAAAAATGCGTCACATCATGGAAGTTACATGGCTTGTGAATGTTAAGATAAAGTGTGGCTTAAGCATCCAGATACTTTCTGGGGCGACAGTTCGCTTAGCATGACTACATTCATCACGGATCACGACTAACATGTTCTGGAAAAATTGAGGAGTAGCTGCCGACTCGTTACAGCTCGTTTAAATTCACTGCCATCTTCTCGATTGATTATCCCAGAAATTCCATTTGCTGAACAGACAACGGATCAGGTAGGAACTCAACAATACGCTTCATTAAACATGAATGAGGCTCTGCTGAGGTCTTTGGAGTAGTTGCTAATCACATGACACACGCAGCCACATGTCAGCATTGTGCTCTCTGGCACGTACGTCCTCTTTTCACTCGTACCCTCAGCTGCTGTGTGGTCAAAGCTCATTAAAGCCTGTGTAGCTGACTCTCATCAGAACCTCTGTTAGCTGCTGTTTATCTCTCCTGTCAACAGCGGCACAATGAAACTTTCCTTATCGTTCCATCCAACACTGTTTCCTTCCCGTTTTCCCAAAATAACCTGGTGTGTTCCGACAGATTAGTTAGATTACAAAGCACTATTACTGTATTCCATTTGACTCGTGTGCTATCACAATTCCGAAACGAATGAAGCCATCTTTGTGTGTGAAATAGAAAAAAAATTTAGCTATAATTAACAAATAATTGGTTTTCATGAAATATATTTTACGGAAAAAGCAGAAAAGAAATTTAGATCAAAAAGGGGTGACTGAATTTTCATTTTTGGCAGAATTGTTTTTTAACAACTGTTTTTGCCTGTTTTATTAGATATTTTCTGTAAATCTGCTTCGCAAATTTAAATATGAATTAATATCTTTTTCTCTCTTTCTGTTACAAGGTTGTTAATATTGTACCTGATTGACAAGTTGTGTAAAGCAGACAGAGTCTATCATTTTGATGTCTATCAGTAATGACAGCCCACCTGAATGAACAGAAACATGGTCCAATGAATTTACAACCATTCCAGCTTTTGAAATGTCAGTTGAGTGATATACTTGACAGATATTTAAATAACAGCATTATATGTAGAGTGTGTTTGCTGTGCTCATATAGCTGTGGGTTGTTTGCAGGCGTGTCTGTGTGTGTAGTCAAGTTTTTATATGTTTGTGTGCATGTTGTAATCCATTCACACATGTTTTGTGTTTGTTCTGTACAGTCAGAGGTGGAGCTCTTAAAATGACTCTATTGTGTGTACATGATATGAATGAGACATCAAATGACTCAATGTTCATAAAGAACAATAATTTAAACAGGAAAAGCAATGCACGTCACATATGCATGCGTTTTAACACTGACTGTTAATCAAACATTTGGACAATCAAACAATCTACAAAACTAATTAGGATTTAAGACAAATCAAAAGGTGTTTAGGATCATGGGAAACAAGTTTAGTTAACAGTGTAAAAACCTTTGACAGGTAGAGAATTTATGTCCCCATTGTGCTTTTGTTTAATGGTATCTAACCTCACCCACAGATCCTAAAGTTTGTATGTTTATGCAAATGCATTTATTATGTTGAAAATATATCTCTCATAGTCAGGCTTGGTTTTGCTGTTGTTGGCACAATAGAGTGGCTGTGTGCTCATCTATAATGCAAAGCATTTGTTCAACAAGAACAGATGCCATGCTTAAAGTTTTTACTAGAATCCATATCAACAAAGATCTGTAGTGTACAGACAATTTTACTGAGTATATAACAGAACGGTTTACAGAAGGATTAATGTTATATAATAAACACTATTGTAATTTTCTGAGCAACATATGCACTATAAAGAAAATTAAATATCACAATCTTAGTCTCGACTCATTGTCGTAGATCTTCAGTATGAGTTTGTGTGTAAGTGGTTTATTTGCTGTCCTCATTTGCTCTGTGAGGTTTGTATTATCACTGAGGTGTTGTGTGTTACCAGGTTTAGCTATACTGGGCCAAAAGGTTTCTGTGGTGGTTAGGTTTAGGAGTTGGGTGAGGCTTAGGGGATATAATATACAGTTTGTACAGTATAACTATAATTATGTCTATGTAAAGTCCCCACAAAGCATAGAAACCTAATAAAATATTTACTACAATTGTAGATTTAAGCAGCTATACTTATTAAAACATGTATTGCAACCTGCAAGGTGCAAATATTGCACCTAATTTTTTACAGTAATTAAGTAAGAAATAACTGTTTTGAAAAACCTAATAAGAATCTTCATCTCAATGGTAAAACTGTCTCCTTATAAAAAGTGTCATTTCTTAATTTTCTTCTTTTGATTTTGGAGTTTTGTGTTTTTGTAAGTGATAACACTGTATTTGTTGTGTGTTTGTGTTTCCAGATCTTCTGCGGTTGTGGTCTGCTCTGGGTGGCTTTATAATGAGATGAGTGCATACAGTTCTCCATTCACTGCCCACCTCATGAGAGCCTCTTCAGAACACACAGCACAAAAAGAACCAGAGGCTGCATAATGTTAGCCAAGCCTACCTTTAATTAAAACTGAGTTCTCTCTGTGTGTGTGTGTGTGTGTGTGTGTGAGGGAGACAGAGAGAGAGAGAGACTGACTCATACTAATGTTTAATGTCAATTTCTACATAAACTCTCTTCATCTAAGCAATATAGCTTCACAGATTTGGGTAACTTCAGCAAGGATCTTCACAGCTCCTAAACGTACATGCAGAATTATTATTATTAATGATAATTTTCAGCTCATTTCACCCTTTTTGACTATGTCCAAATTACTTCCATATTTTCAGTCGTTCATCTTGCGTATGAGGAAATCACTACCTCATTATACTGTCTCTTAAACACACACATGCACATGCCATTAATCCTCAATAGACACAAATCAAACACAATGTCATAGGTGATGATGTGCATTTGAAAAGCATTTGTAAAGGACTTTGGAAATTGGGAAGTTTCTGTGTAGTCTTATTTCCAAATTGTCGATTTGTCACATGTTGTATTTCCTCCAGACACATTGCAAAATGTCTGTCATCTGATTAAACAAAATGTCATTTTATACAGAAAAATAAACTGCATGCATACAAATATGTTTAGTATGTAGTATAATATAATCAATATAATAGTGTTAGTATTTGTAATAATATTTATTTTTATGTAATGCTCAGTTACATAAAATCTAAACTGCCAGACCTAATGAACAGACCAAAAGACTGTTCAAAGGGACATTGGTCATGATATAGTACCCATCATCTCTCTGACTGTAGTATATCAATGTCTCTTTCAGGAGATGTCTCCCATCCTCTGGAGCATGTGGCTTTGATCTCGCTGCCCTCTGCTTCTCCCACCACTCCCACCCCTTCTTTAGATCCGTCCTGTTGATGGCAGTTTGTTTGCCTTCCGCCAGGTGGATTTTCTGAGCGTTTCTTAGTTTATTTGTTGCCTACACAACTCAAACATTGACATGCACGAGACATCACACCTTCAGGATGTAAAGATATTAAAAAGTAAATATAATAGCCACAACCTGCCTCTGGAGATACACATGACATGACTGATTGGTTTTCCATGATTCCATTTAAGGTGTTCAATGACGCATAGATTTTAAAATTGGTAGCTAGCCTACTTATGTCAGAACGTCATTACAATTAGAGCAGGAAAACAAACTGTTTCTGTTGTGTTCATGTGTCTTTTGTTTAAATTCTGTCACGTGTTCTTCTTCTTACAGGCCGCCTGACACAGACTGACCATGTGTGACGTCCTCGTGCGACCCAAACCTTAAGAAGAGGAGTGGAAAGTTATCAAAGACACAATTCCACACGTAGACAAATTGGTGGGTAAATCAAAGCTGGCTGAGAGCGCATGATCCACCCATTTAATCTAATGAAATCTGCACTCGTAAGACCTTTGAATGTAACCTTACCAGACGATACTGGATCAGCCACTCGAGTACTTTCATCGTAATGTAACAGTGACCTGTAGATGTGGCACATGGCACTGAGGTAAGAGGGAGATGGGGAAATATCCTGCAGTCCAGACGAAGTCCAGGAGCTGGTGCTGGACGAACTTCTTAGACATTCACTTAGAGAAAATGGGGATCGAACTGAATCCTCCTAAAATCACAGCAATCAACAATCCGTCCACATTAATTATGACCCATATAATGGTCATGTGACTGAGAGCATATTTACACTTTTAACTGTCTTTAACTAATGTCAGTACTGAATGTAAAGTAATTTACTGATGTGAATTTACTATTTAAATGTACAAAATACTGTAAATGTCACTTTACAATATAGCCCAGAAAGAGAAATTAATAAATAATATGATGCAGCAGTGTACAAAAAAGACTATTAAACTCACTTAAAATGTTCAGTGTTAATTCTGATAGACCCTCATATGTTACAAATAAACTCCAAATGAGTCTTTAAATACAATACATTTTAATACAATGTAAAATAAATTCTAACTACTCTTTATTTACATAACAGCAAAAATTATTAATTTTATTAATTAATTAAATATATTTTTTATTATTAATTATTAATAATAATATAAATGATTATTATTTAACTTCTGACATAGCCAGTTGTAAGTTATGTTTTTAAGTACAATAAATAATAAATAACTGAGAATAAGAAACAGTACAGCAAATAATAATTTGAACAATATTTGACAGTGACTTAAAAGTATAATTACTTTTAACACTTGAAATGATGTATGATAGGCCGACCATTAACGGTGACTACATTTAAGCACAATACATTTACTACATTTAAGCACTTTATGGTGCCTTATTGCTTTAATGTTTAGAAATAGTTGTAGTTGTGTTCTTAATAAAATACCAAGGACACGAACCTTTAAAACAGTGTTTTTCTTTTTCATCCATAAAGTATTTAATTCTAATTAAAGCAGTTGTTTTTAGTAAACGCTTTTATGAGTCTTATTATGTATAATTAACTTTTATTGAATAATTATAATCCAAATATGGACAATTATTTTATTTTTAATTTGATTCTTATTAGACTTACTGTTACATTAAAGACTGACGTTCTTGATATCTTACGTCAATTGGCTAAGTATATTAACACATAATCGTGCGCTTGAAAATGACGTAAGAACGAGCCTGTAAAATGTGGCAGTAATTTCAGGAAAAAATGTCTGTACTGTGGGCGTTTGTGTTTGAACTCCTAACTCTTGCCATGAAGGATCTCTCTTCATGCACTGATCTTTTTGTATGCAGAACGTCAAAGGGAATATGAAAAGGTATGTCTCTCATATGAATATCCCCATGACGTGAGCGAAGCTTCTCTTTTTCCATTTGCTGTCAGGAGAAAGATTAACAGCCGTCAGTCCATCTAGCGCTCCCCACCCTTGCCCCCACCTCATCTGGTCCTCATAAATAGCAAAGCCAGCTGGGTGGTTGCATTAAAACGATTGAACCACATACAGTTAAACAGATAACAAACCTAGTTAGGGACTATTTAAATAGAAGGAAAGCTCAGTATGTATTCATCTAAAAGCGAGGGACCGCGCAGAGGAAGATCTTTTGACTCAATGAACATTGGTCTGACTTTGGAAGAGAAGCAACTTAACAATGAAGTAAGCAATTTTGCAAACTTTACACGGCATTAATACAAATTATGTAACTCTTTTGCTAGACTCGAGTCGTCGTTTATGCATGCTGCAAAACATAAAATACTCATAAAACTTGATAGAACTCAACCAAAAACAAAATAACCAAATGCATTTACTAATACATCTGTCTTCCTTTGTAAAATATCATATTTTTTATTGTATTTTCATTATATGATAATATTTCCCCTGATGGCACATACAGTCACAGTAGTTTGGGTCTTCTGACACAAATGTCTGGGAGCCATAAATCTCCGACAAATGATGAGTAGGGAGGAAATTGGACGTGACAGGTAGTTTGGCGCACTTTATATCTCTATCCAAGTGCGCAAAGACTCTCCTTTTCAAAACGTACAACTTATCCGTGCTTGACATCGTTGCCAATCCAATCTTGCGTCTTGGCAAAAGGCAAAGATGCATCAAATCAAAGATACTTAACAGAGATGTGCGTAAAAGAGTGATTAATTGTGGCCTAATCCAGTGTTAGATTGAAACAAGAGGGGACTAATAATAGACTCCCTCGCTGGCCAAATGGGATTGTTCTAAGTCGACAGACACTGGAATGCATTTGTTAAACCGAGACGGTATATCGCAGTACTCTGATCACTGACACGGTCAATACTAGTTAGTACAATCGTACTAATGCTGTCGGGAATTCAGCTGGTATGAGGACGGGGCCGATTGCTCTCTCATATGCTTGATAAAAGAAACATGGTCAGTGAATGGATGCATAAAACTGCTTTCTCGTATTTTACACTGAAAATATAATAAGTATTTTCTTTCATATTTCATGCATTTTTATTTTTTCTAATTTCTGTGTCTCTACTATTTTTAACCCATGTCAAAGTCGGCAAACTGCCAGGCGTCTCTCGTCACTGTTGGCGCTTATGTTAAGCAGGTCACTGGAGCTGTCCGTGGTGCTGAATGGACGCAGACAGAATGATTAGTGTGTGCTCACCGTGCACAGTGACCCTGTTTGCAGCTGGTCTCCGTTTGCTTTAGATTCGTATGCTTTTGGTTTTACTTTTATTTTATTTCTGTTTGACAGCTGGTTATCCGTTTTATTTCAGCTTGGATTTTTAAAAAACGTTTACGTCTTCAATGATAATAAAGTAAACTAACGGATGCAAAACTAATGTGCAAAACCCGCTTAGAAAGAAGAAGGAAAACCTTTGAACGCAAGAAACGCGTATAAACGCGCCCCTAAGTGATTAAATGTTGTTTACGGCGCTCTTTGTTTAATCCACATGATCTGATTGTCACACCATGAGAACATGAGTTAGGTTTGGAGTTTAAAATGACAGATTTTTTAAACAGAGCCCTACAAGAAAGCATTTATTTTATTTTTAGCTGTCGATCTTTTGCATTGTGTTAAAATACATCAAAATAGTAATAATTCGTTTTGTACTACTCTATAATATTGATTTTAAATGTGTTCTGAACGTCCTTTGCGAACAACAAATTGATATTGACCAGTGTTTTGTGGGTGTGTTTTACAGATGAACAAATCTGCTTTTCCAAAGATCGAGGAAAATAAAGACAACAAAAGCGAATCTACAGAGGTGGGCCGAGCAGCTGTTGTGTTTTCTCTGAAAAATGAAGTCGGTGGACTCGTGAAGGCACTCAAACTTTTCCAGGTGTGAAACAAAACAGTTTTCGGGTTTAAAACTCCTAGTATGTTTGTTATGACGACTTTGTGTGTGATGAAGCCTATACAATTAATAACAGTTTTCAAATCAACAGGAAAACCACGTCAACCTTGTGCACATTGAGTCCAGAAAATCGAAAAGGCGCAACTCGGAGTTCGAGATCTTCGTGGACTGCGACAGCAACCGCGAGGAGCTGCACGAGATCATTCAGCTGCTCCGGAAACAGGTCAACGTGCTTGAGATGGACGCGCCGGACAATCGTTTGCCAGAAGAAAGCGGTACATGAATTACATGCGATGTCGCTTTTTTTCTGGTCAGGTGTGACAAAACGCTAAATGTTGTAATCGTTTGCAGATATGGAGAACGTGCCGTGGTTTCCAAAGAAGATCTCGGATCTGGATAAATGTGCGAACCGCGTGCTGATGTACGGCTCGGACCTGGATGCAGATCATCCTGTAAGCGACGTTTTACACTATCTACGTCATAGCTAGCCGCACATACCTTGTGTGACGTCATCAGCCTCACTGTCACGGTTCTCTCTCAACAGGGCTTTAAGGATAACGTCTATCGCAAACGGAGAAAGTATTTTGCAGACTTGGCCATGAGCTACAAACAGTTGAGTGTCTTAATGATGTTTTTAAACAACATCCTTTGTAAATAAACACAATTTTTCTGCAAATGCATGTTGTCAAGTAACTCAAACATTAACCTTATATAGTAACATTCAATTTGACTGGTTTATTATTTAATGTGAATTAATACAGTGAACCAAGAGGTATAAACATCATTGGTGGAACTATTTGTTTTATTAACAAATTAGATTGTAGGATGAGGTTTAGGGTCAATATTAGGCCTAGGCTTAGGACTTTTTTATGAGCTTATTTCATATGATGAAGTTATGGATTTAGGTTGACAGATATGTTGTTCCAGGACCAACAAAAAGTCCAGGAACAGGTCTTACTTGACAAAAGTTGACACTTCAACCAAGAAATACATTTCAATTGCATGTTACGTTTTCACAGTATAATTAAAGCTGTGCCTTTATTATCACAGTGGAGATCCAATTCCTCGCATTGAATTCACAGCAGAGGAAATCAAAACATGGGGGGTGGTGTTTAGAGAGCTGAATAAACTCTACCCCACGCACGCCTGCCGCGAGTATCTCAAAAATCTTCCCTTGCTCACCAAACACTGCGACTTTCGCGAAGACAACATCCCGCAGCTGGAGGATGTGTCGCGGTTTCTCAAAGGTTAGCGGATGGGTTGCCAAATCATCAAATGTTGTGCGTATGCACGATTTATGGACTGTGTATGTCATTGGGTGTTTTGCACTGTTTTAGAGCGTACTGGCTTCACCATAAGGCCTGTGGCTGGGTATCTCTCCCCGCGGGACTTTCTGGCAGGTTTGGCCTTTCGCGTGTTCCACTGCACTCAATATGTCAGACACAGCTCTGACCCACTCTACACACCTGAACCGTGAGTACACTAACATAATCAATGCCTCTTTAAATTATACGTGTTTCTGGAGCTCAACTGGTAGAGCATTGCGTTAGCAGCGCAAAGGTTGTGGGTTTGATCCCAGGGAACACAAGTACTGATAGAAATGTATACCTTGAATTCACTGTAAGTCGCAAAGCATCTGCCAAATGAATAATGTAAATAATGATACACAATATGTAAAAAACGTAACAATAATGTAAAAAGTAACAAAAAATTAAAATCGCAAAGAACAATTAATTAATTTATTAACTTATATTTCACCTGCTAGCAATAATCAATGATATATATAAATAAAGCATTTGTTACTCTATGCTAATGGTCATGTGATCACACCTGTCCATTTCAGAGACACTTGTCATGAGCTGTTCGGACACGTTCCTCTATTGGCTGAGCCCAGCTTCGCCCAGTTCAGTCAAGAGATCGGTCTCGCATCACTGGGGGCGTCTGATGACTCCATTCAGAAACTAGCCACTGTAAGTAATGACAGGTCTGACACTTTACCTTTGCTGAGAGCTACAGTTATTTTAATAAATTATTTAGATTTAATATCTCCTCTGTATTTCTTTCAGTGTTATTTCTTCACTGTGGAGTTTGGCCTTTGTAAACAAGAGGGAAAGTTAAGAGCTTACGGGGCTGGTCTGCTGTCCTCCATCAGTGAACTCAAGGTACAGAATCTTGAATTTTAAACGCAAGGGTTTACACACAGTTCACAACTTTCACCCGACAGAGGTAATGATTGTCTTATTTTGCCCTGTGTTCAGCACGCTCTCTCAGGAAATGCCAGAATCTTGCCCTTTGACCCCAACATGACCTGCAACCAGGAGTGCATCATCACCACCTTCCAAGATGTCTACTTTGTTTCAGATACTTTTGAGGAAGCAAAAGTCAAAATGAGGTGTGTGGGAAATCAACAACAAAGCCAAAATCTCACTGTAAATTTTATAAGTAACTGTCAAATATTATCATTTGAGTAATATAATTAAAATAATGAAATAAAATAATATCATTGGATACTTAAGGTTAAACATATATGAATGTATAGGGGAATAAGTCTGTCCTGTAACTGATTACCGTTTATCTTTCGAAGTTGTTAATCAATTTAATAAAAATGATCTTTTAGGGAGTTTGCGAAGACCATTAAGCGTCCGTTCTCTGTACGATACAATCCGTACACGCAGAGCGTGGACGTTCTGAAGGACACAGCCAGCATCAACAACATGGTGGAGGAGCTTAGATATGAGCTGGACATCATTGGAGATGCACTGAACAGGCTCAACAAACAGCTGGGAGTCTGAAAATGGCAACATTGCTTTTATAAAGTACATTTCCCCTCAGATATTTTCTTTTATGTTTGTTACATCATATTTCAGACATATTTACAAATGTATTTGTTTTGTCACTGTACTTAATGTAAAGTATGAATATACGTCTCCAGAACTAACTCTTGGTATAGTTATTATGTCTGGGTTATATCTATAGTTTGGCTCTTATTGATTAAATATGTGGTTTTACAGCAGCTGTGGTAACTGCTTGCATGTGAAGTTCTTGTATGTTATGCAAGGCAAACACACTCAAGTTAAATTCAGTTTGTAATGTGAACATTAGTCTGGTGTGCAAAACTGATGTCTGCTCAGGCTGATATATTGGAAATGTAAGTTTCTTATTTCACTAATTTGTTTATTAGACATGTCCACTTGTATGACCCCTTATGTTTATTCAGAGATACTGTCTTCTGAAAATGTTTAGAAAATGGTTTTGCTTTGTATCGCCTATGTGCACAGTGTATTACAAAAACAGTTGTGTACCAGTGTACCATTGTGAGCCCAATGCTATGTAACATTTAGTGTATTCAGTGTATGTAACATTCTGTGCTCTTTTGTTTCTTTATTTAAAATGGATGCTTAAATTATTTGTAGAACGGATGTCGCTGTTCTCATGTAGATTAGGAAGTGGAAGCTAATCAGCATTTATTTATTTTATTAAGTGTCCAATGCTATATTTACATGTACAAATATTTTTTACAAATCAGTTTCAAAAATGCTTAGCTTCTCTGAGGAAACTGCTTATGTTCAGAGTGAAGTAAGCTATTGAGGCTTTAAGATGTAGAGGATTTTATTGCTAAACATAGAATTTGTATGCTTATCATAATAAAATCAATTCATTATTTTTATACAGTAAATGCACCTAGTCAGTTTTTTTTCCTTCCTGTGTGTGGTGTGGTGCCCACAGAGGGAAATCAACTAAGTTTTCAAAGTGAATCTCATTGGATGGAACACGTACCTTGTAACTATTTCATATTCCTCCAAGGGGCGTCATAAGGCTCAGAAAGCTGCGTTTTTTTATTGAGACGCATTTAAATCTCGTTTTGTTTTACGTGTACACAAAAAGTCGAATTTGTTGTGATATCGTCTGTGTGGCTGGAAAATACCAGCATCAATACCCACTGAGCTATTAAATAGACATTAATAATAATAATAATTGTCAGTCATTCTTGACACAGGAAGTTCTTACATAACATTTGCATGTAGAAAATAAATGTACATAAAGTTCTGTGCTTTTAAAAATTACATGTTTGCAGCGCTTTTTTGATTATAGTTTGCTCCAACGCCGTTAGGTATAACTTGAAGTCATTAATAAAATGGGACATTTTTTTCGTGCCCAATCAGGGGCAACTTCCGGCCGCCAAACTCCGCCCATTAGGAAACTTTGCTTCCCATTCTATCCACTTTTATTTCTAAATTATTAGAAACTTGTCGTTTCTCTTGTGTCATCAAACTGCGCCTTTCTTATCTGATGGGAGAACCTCGGCTATCGGGATGTACATTGTACACGTGGGTAAGTTTTGTTTAATTTATACGAAACTTTATACTTTATACAAACCTTGTGTACGAGTTACTACTGGTGCCTTCTGTCCAATAGAAAGCAAGGCTTATAATTCTCTGCGTTGTAGACACACAATGTAAACAAACACATAACAGCTGAAACAACAATTATTTTGTTCACAATAACGCGTTTTCTTTCTTCATAGGGAGCCAACAGTTACGGGCAGCTCGGACAGAGACACAGTGAGGATGAAGCCGAGCCGCGACGTGCAGACGGCGGACTGCTGACCGCGCAGATCCGCTGTATAACCGGAGGAGGCGGTCATTCTGCAGTCATCACTGGTTAGATGTCACTACTTAAACAATTATGATTGTAATTTAATTGTAAGCATTTTAAATGACACGTCTT
>JAZGTK010007659.1:339-19123 GCA_036877625.1 Ambastaia sidthimunki
TGATATTAATGAGTTTTTGGAATCATTGAGAACATGGTTGTTGTTCAATAATAAAATTATTCCTCAAAAATACAACTTGCCTAATAATTCTGCACTCCCTGTATGTCTCTATGTTAAATAAGCCTTTTAGGAGTTGAGCTTGTCATTATTTTATCTTGGAGTGTAACGTTGGTATCGGTACTGGATCGATACTAGCCTGCAGAGATCAATACTTTAGCTTTAATTTCTTTAAAGACCAGACAAGTCTCCCTTATGCACACGCTTCTGCTCACCACTAGGCAGCTCTGACGTGTTTAGTCGTCCTGGCTGTCGTCACGTGACTTAGCAGTGCGGCTGCTCTCCTTTGAATGAGAGATGACAGAAAAAAGAGAAACGCCATGTGGAGCTACTTTAACGCAGTAAATCAGAACATGGCAAACTGCGATTTTAGTAAAAAAAAGCCTATTTGCTACTGTGGCAACACCGCCAAAAGAGAATGCAGAGCTGCAAAAGAAACGGAGAGAGGAGGCAGCAAATCCCTCAGACAGACCCCGGCGGCACTGCCAGCACTGAGACAGAGGTCACTGGCAGAGTCATTACAGAGAGCCAATCAATCAGTAATAAAAAGTTATTTTTTTATTTTCCTTAAAAGTGTTATAAATTTGTCCTGGGTTTTAACATACACATCTAATTACAGGTGTTTATGAAAATATATTCTGATTTAGCATATTAATGATGCATTATTCACCTCATAAATCATGACACACTGGATCGATACCAAATTTAGCAGTATCGCACACCCCTACTTAAAACCCACCTCTTTCGGGAACACCTTACACCACTCTAACACTCATCTAAAAAAAAAAAACTAACTTTTTTTTCTCCCTTTCTCAACAGGAATCCAGTTGAGAAAGTACTCCAAGATCCAAGTACTGGAGTATTGTATACTAGGAAAAATTGTATCATTGTATGGCTTTGCGTACTGTCATCTTGTGATTTATCGCTTCTTTGTTTTCCTCACTTTGTAAGTCGCTTTGGACAAAAGCGTCTGCTAAATGCCTAAATGTAAATGTAATTGTTGCTTGTCATTCTTGCTTTTGCAGTTTTTTGCAAGTCATTAATGTTTTTAATTAATTTTTCAATGAATAAACAAAGTAATACAATTAATTTGATCTCTTTTTTTAATTTATAACACAATTTTATAATTTTTATAATTTTTTCTTGGGCTCAATGCCACAGGTTAAGACCCCCCTTAGCACCCCTATTTTCCACTGTACTGAATGTGAGCTTACTGTGAATTAATGTAACTGTTTCTTAGCTGTCCTAATTCCCAGATTTTCAGTACAAGAAAAGATTTATTAAATCATTCACAGACCTTCACTAGAACATTTCAAACTGTGTGACACAGACTCACATAACCTATAAATTGACATTGAAAGTGTATTTATAGGTTGTGGTTAAAGAATTAAAATAAAAATGTTATTAGCAAATAGTTAAAATGCTTTGTTTTACAATAAATTCCCTCTTTTTGACAAATCCTTTGTATAATATTGTCCACAATCTTTGTATAATATTTGGGCGGTATTCGGGCCATATTAGTTCTAGACTAGGGAGTCACAGACCAAGATAAATGAAAACTTACCAGCTTTTTTTTACATTTTATAAATACCTGCTCCTGGCGTAATCTAAGCCCTGTCTGTGAAACCAACCCCACCCCCAATAAATCTCACTCCGAAACTTAAAAAGTTGGTAGCCCTGTATACATACATTGCACAATGACCATAAAGTTAATCTATTATGTATAGAAATAAAATGAAAAATAAATATTGTTTTGTTGCTAGTAACCTAACGTCAATATGCAAAAACTGGGGATAATCCAACAAAATTCAACAAAAGGTATTTTGTTTGACAGTTGGTTATGTTTTGTTGTTATAGTGCTTTCCAGGAAACCCACAACCACTTCCAGTCACATGGGTGTCAAAACGTTTCGCAATTTTTCAAAAAAGGTTTACAGCTCTGTGTACTTTTATACAAACACAATCCTTTAGAATCTTATAAAAATTGCCCCAATTTCAGAACTATTCTAGCAGAAAGAGTAATGAGACATGACAGAAAGACATGTATGACATTCAGCAATATTTCCTCCTAATGTCAAATTTTTGTTTATTGCCCTGTCGTCATAGCAATGTTAGCAAACACAACTGTATCAATAGAAACAGCCCTACACAGGAAGTGAGAGGAGTGGAGCTGTGAACATAGGAAATTACCAAGATGCAGTCAATTACAGATGATATTTTCTGTTTACTATAGCAACATTGGCAGCAAAAAACAAAGGATTGACAACCCAACATTAGACCTACAACATCAATAATATAATATAATACAAATGAATAATAAAATAATATAAATGAAAACTTAAATTCATTGGAGATAAGTTAACACAACAATAGTGTGGCAATGTACACTGACATTGATCAATTTCATCCTCTGTCTTTAAGACAGAAGAGAGCTGTCCTACATACAAATACCCTTGCCTCAATTGCCTTAACTTTGCTTATTGCTTACTGACAAATATATTAGGGCATAATTGACTTCAAAGGGTCATTAAACCCTAAACTACATTTTCTCTCAACCTACAATTTCCTCTCATTTCCTGTATAGAGCTGTTGCTATTGATACATTTATGTTTACTTTGACTACAGGGCAATAAACATAAAAATAAATTCCAGCAAAAAGGAAGTAAAATCTTCAAAATGACTCACTATGAATAGAAAGGTCTGATTACAATCCTACAGACATTATTTTCACAGCTAGTATCATGTAGTTTAATTTTTTTCAAACAACAGAGGTGCTTGAATTGCACATTGTAGAGAAGAATGTTAGCATCTGTTAATGTTTATTGTATGAGAAAGTTGATCAACACTTTCATCTGTGAGTGTTGAATTCCATGACTATAATATTTGAATTCCATGACATGATAACAGTAGGTGGCAGTAATTGCAACATTTTTGTGTAACACATTTTCTCTGTGAGCTACAAGAAATTTACATTAGTCTGGAAAATGTCTTTGGAATTTGGTTTACTTCCTGTTAATTTTTTCAAAATTTCTTACTAAAAATCGTCCTGAATTTTTTCAGAATGTCTTGCTTTTTCAGCACTTAGTTGCCTGTGTCCCTGTTCACTATTTTGAGACTTGCAGCTGGCATCAAATTTGAAATGAGCTCATTTAGTGGATAACATGTAAAATTTCTCAGTTAAACATTTGTTATGTTCTCTATGTTATATTGTGAATAAAATATTGGTTAATGTAATGTGAAATTCTTTTAGTTTTTATTTCATTTAAATTAAAAAAATGTCCCAACATTTCTGGAATTTGGGTTTTACTAGGCAAATCTAGCCAATTCAGCACCCAGACTATTCTACTACGTAGCCATGCTGTTGTAATAGCTGCAGTATGTGGTTTTGTATTGTCCTGCTGAATAAACAAGGCTTCCCTGAAATAGACATCATTTAGGAGCACATATTGCTCAAAAACCTTTATATACCTTTTAGCATTCATAGTGCCTTCCAAAACATGCAAGCTGCCTATACTGTATGCACTTTTATGCACCCAGATACTGGTTCCATGCTGCATTTTGATTGAAGGATTTTTTTTAGTGGCTATTACCATTTTACAGATTACTACACAGAACTTTTTTCTGTAGCAATTCCTATAGGGGCTACACTAGATTTAATTATATAACATGAAATTGATCTTACTGATATACTGTAGATATTTTACCTCAAAGTGACAATGGGTCTAATCATCATCTTGTTTTGTGGCTAATTCACATTGCAGGTTTTTAGCTATTTTGCTCCGCATTATTGACAGGGCAGAACAATTATCCTAAACACTAAATAACCTGCATGATCTGTCACACCTTTAAACACACATGTACTATTGAAAGTGACATGTTTTGTCAGATATGGTTATCCACACCAGAAATGTGACCTCTGACACACTGCAAGTCGTGAACACACTACTGCAGCTGATTTAGAGCTCTGTCTAGCAGTTTTAAAAACTTTCGAAACGTGCAAGAATTATTTGAATTTTGCGAAAAATTACCTGTACTTCTAACAGCTGAAGTTCTTATTTATTACTACAGGTTTCCATATCGATCCGATAGGTTTATTAATATTAAACAATTCAGTACACCTTAACAAACAAGTCCCGAGCCAAACTAATACATGCTACCCGCTTTTTTATAGCGCCTCTTTCCCATTTTTGGCTAGCCGCCAGTAAATACTGCTAATTCTACAACTATGGCTAATGTTTCGGATGTGTGTTTACCTCTGAGTGCAGGTGACGACTCGTTTGAGCTGGATACAGTGCGGTTGGAACTTAAGAAAGTTGAAAAGCTAATTAAGGACCTTCTTGAGAGGCAGGCACGGCTACTAAAGCGGAGAACCGAGTTGGAAACATCCTTCGTGGACACATCTAGGCCCAAGTCTGCAGTCTGCAGTCACATTTATGCCGTCTACCCCCATGTGCAGGACCAGCCCTCGTGAACCTCACCCTGGCACTGACACACCAGCGGTGTAAGGTGCGAGCCAGGACCCAGGCAAACACCAATGAGACTTCAATATTCATGTAGATGATACAAATGATGCACCAGGGACTGCATTCAGGGACCTGCTAAATTCTTTTGGAGTCACGCAAAATGTTACTATACCCACTCATCGCTTTAATCACACACTAGATCTAATTATATCACATGGTCTCGACCCTATAGATATCCCGCCACAAAGTGATGAAATTACCGACCATCATCTTATTTCATGGACAATAAAAATTGCTGATGTCAACCGAAATGCCCCACGCTATCGGATGGGCAGAACCATTACGCCTACCACTAAAGACTTATCAGTACTTTGCCAGATTTATCCAATATACTCATCACACCAAAAACTGCTAATGATTTAGATACTCTAACAACAAGTTTGAACTATATCTTCACAAGTACCCTTGATACTGTCGCACCAATCAAAACTAAAAAAGTTAAAGACAGAGGCACAGCTCCTTGGTATAATAGCATGACTCTTACTCTAAAGAGAGAAACCCGCAACCTTTAGCGGAAATATATAGAAAGGCCCTAAAAACAGCAAGAGCTGCACATATTAGCACACAAATTAAAAAACATAAAAACAATCCTAGTTTTTATTTACTACAGTTGCCAGATTAACAAATAAGCAAACACTACCTGAAGACAATGTACCAGCGAACTTAGGCAGCAACGATTTCATGAACTACTTTACAGAAAAAATGTGTAACATTTTCTTTACAGAAATTACGCGACCAGCTTCATTACTGAAAAATTCAGGAGCAGCTGGAATGCTTTACACCTATGGGCCAGGATGTATACCTGAGAGAGCGTTTCTCCATTATGCATAAAGTTCGCAGTGGAGAAGCATCGTGGAGTGTGACTGATTAATTCTCTCCCATTTTCCAGGGGTATAACAAAAAGCGCTATACAAGTAACATTGAATTACAAAATTAAACCTGTGTGGAAGTGCTGACAGTAAAAATCAGTGTCTGAATTTGTTTTTTCCATCATGTTGCTGCATTATATGTATTTACAAATATATAAAAATACTGGGGGAGGGGGGTAAGACAGGAGTAGGCAAGGTTTATTCTGTATGCAAAAAAGGGGAAGTTCAGAAGGGTGTGTTCATATGTACACCAGCTTCTCTGCTCTATTTTCTCTGTAAACCTCTTATTCATGCTGTGAACAATTTTAAAAGCAGTACTGCAAACTTACAGCACACTCTTTGTGGATTGTTTTAGACATCATTTAATGTAAAGTTTTAAACATTCCCCTGTACTCTTCATTTAACCACTGCATAAACAGTCAGGATGTGGATCATTTGTTTGGCACTCGTTTCTGGATTACTGTCGCTCTCCACATCAGAAAATTCAACAGGTAAGAAAACTCAAGACAGACAATACTAACTTGTCTGCATGATTGTCTTTAAACATATGTGGACTAATGTGAATTTAAAAATGAAAACCCAATAGAGCCCTGCAGAATGTGCAATGTCTTTAAGTAAAGTTTCTGTGAGGGTTTAAGGGTAGGTTTAGGGTTTAGGATCAGGGTGTATAAAAACGGATATCAATTTTATAAATGTACATGTTTATATTAGTGCAAATAAAATGTTTCTAAAAAAAAAATAGACACTAAAAAAATGACAGTCTCTCATTCGTTCCCAAGGAGAGAAACATGGTGATAGAGAAAATACATTTGTGCTTCGCTGCTGTAGTTATTGTTTGTTTATTTTAGCATTTCACCTTTTAAACCACCGTTTCTACTGTTGGGGTTCTTTGTAGCTGAACTTCTGATGTGATACAAAATAAAACTTCAGCATTTCCCATAAACGCACTAACGAGTCTCTCTTTCACTATGATTTTACTTCATTTTCTCTGTGGAGGATTTTAAGAACACAAAAGAATGTAAGACATGTGCCTAAATTAAATAGGTGCTCGCTTGTCCTATTTTGTCCTATTAGTTAATATTTTAAAGGCAAAAAATATGGTATGATCTTGCATTTTAGTTTTTAATGTTTGCTTTTTGTCTATTTTGTTGATATGCAACTGTTCAGTAGACTAGTCTGAGCTTTAGATGCATAACCACAACTAACAATTTTTGCTTCCTAGAACATTTCCTGAATGGATATCCTAACATTCTTTTTTCATTGGCAAGGAAAGTTTGTTTTTTTTACAAACAGAACAGGGTATTTCAAACAGAATGCAACTGTGCAACCCAAATGTACTACAAAATAACACTGAACGCAAACTTTCAAGAAACAAATCAAAATATAGGGCAAGCGCAATGACGGGCCTAAACACTATGGTGCCATCGCCACCTGGTGCTTCTCAGAAAACAATGCATAGTGGTCAATATATTTTTTCATTATATTTTTTTATTATATATATATATTTTTTTATATATTTTTTTATTATGTGATATATATAATATAAAATAATTGAGGACTATTTTAAAGTCTGTTGTAACTGGTAACACTTTCTGTTGCTGATGCTATAACTGACTTACAATAGCCACATCATTGTGATCAGCCCACTCCACCAAACATATTTCCCAAGTTTATGTAGATCACGAGACGTTTCCTGACACTTTACAAGATATGAGAAAGGGAAAGCTAGCAGCAGCGCCTGTGACGTTAGGTGTTGTTGGGTTGGGGGGGGCCCTTGAGGTGTAGTTGCCCAGGGGCCCCACACTATGTTAATCCCGCCCTGCCTAGGACAGACATACAGCTCAAATGTGAACGAAATCACTAATTGCACACAGAAGATATGAGATAATCCACATACAATCCAAAATGGCCAACTACCTGAAAGTGAAAGTGACATGTTTTGTCAGGCGTGGTAACCATGCCCAATACCCAAAATGTGACCTGCATTTAACCCATCACTGGTGAGTAGTGACCACACACACACCCCCAGAGCAAAGGGCAGCACTGCTGTGCCCAGGATCAATCGGGGGTTAGATGCCTTGATCAAGGCCACTTAAGTTGCTACCTGATAATTGAGGAAAATTGTAGGTTATAAGTAAGTCTGTGGTAGTGACAGACAAAATTTATGGCTTTAAAATTTAACTTTAAATGTGCTATTATTTGGACAGCTCTTCCCTTCCCTCCTCTGCCCTACCTGATCTCGGAATTTACGTTCAAAGACGGCAAATAGATTTAACAGAATAAGGACAGAAGATTTGGACTCCTTTTTTGCTAAAGCAGGGCTTCGGAGACTAGAAGCAATGCTTTCTTTGTTGAATGGTTGCTCTCGAAGCCTGCTATTTTTCATCCAGTAGATCGCTCTAAGAGACAATGAAAGACACACAAAGAAAAGACGAAAATAGGTTTGAAATAGGTTCAAATAGTTTTGAATGTGGATGATTCAGTGGATGGTTTTTGGGGATGAGAACTGATGGCTGATGAAAAAAATATTTTTGAGAAAAACAATCATCAGCTAATAAAGAGAAAGAGGGTGGAGGAGGAGGACTGAGGAGGGAGTTGAAGGTTTTAGGTCTGAGTGTGTCTGATGTACTATTGACGTTGGTGGTGTAGTAAGAGGTTTCAGCAGAGTGGACACTGACAGAAAAAAAAGAGAATAGTGATTGATACTTGCTGAGGTCAGCAGGATCTTTAGTTTTGGGTCACTTTCTCTCTGCAGCCCAATTTGCTTGGTGTTCACAGACATTGGATAACCAGCGGTTGTCTAGACAAAATGTTTATCCTCAAAAACTATGAGTGCTGCCATTCTCATGGAAGGAGGAAACCTTTCAGTGCCTCTAGGAGGTTATGTAGCAAATGTTATGTAATGAATACAGCTAAAAGCAGCTTTATAATTAGCTATTAAAGGCTGTAATCAGATCATTATGCTAAAAGCAATATTACCAATTTACAAAACAAGCTAAGTTAAATGTCAGCAGTCTCCCAGAAAGCAAGCCAACAGGGCTTTTAAGTAACTCAGTACAGGTAATAATCTAAACAAATTACTGAGCACAAAGTTAGATACTACTGCTGTCTTCTCATGATGCCATCATCAGCCCATCGTCAAAGTTTGCCCCACTAAATCAATTACCATGTTCTTTCGCTTACCAGAGGAGAACACAACTTTAGCAAGAGGCACACCAGGCTAGGCTTACCAGTGCTAGGAATATAACTTTATAATTACAATCCTAATTACAATCCCACAGATAATTATTATAGTTATTGTCATTTTTGTATAGTTTTCTGGATGGAGTGTCCCCTTTTACAATTTAACAGATAAATGTGAAATGTTACGAATTGTCCTTAAACTGGCCTTAATTTATTATCTGTTTTGTTAATCTCTTTCTTGTGTCAAATACCAGCCAAAATCATGTAATTATCCTGTATATTTGTTATTGTAATGATGGGTCATGAGCACAGGGATCCATTTGCAGCTTTTATTCAGAGTATAACAGGCAATGGTCAGATACCAGCGAACAGGGTTAACATAAACACAGCAGATCGTAATCAATAAACAGACGGGTCGAGGCAGGCAGCAAACAAGAGAATAATCCACAAAACAGTCCGGGTAATAACAGTAGTCAACACAGGAAAAACCGCTCGGAATTGTCTGCATAGCAAAACAAGACTTAGGGCAAAGGACATAGCAAAGGACTAGGGCAACAAACACAGTTTATATAGAGTCCATGATTAACGTAAATGGGAAACAGGTGCGGAAAGCGGGTGATTGGTCAGCCCCAGGTATGGTGGCTGCTGGGAATGTAGTTTAAAGACCAATTAGAATTCTGGTGACAGTTCTCGCTGACGGCCAGGAGGAGGCACTGTGGGAACCTCGGACGTAACAGTTATCTTCCTTTTGTAATTTGCTCTTTTGCTTTGTTTTCATTATATGTTGTCAGTTGTTATGCATCACAGACAATATTTGATTATAAAATTATATAGTTATGATTGCTAATATTATATTTCTCTATTAGTTATAAGGTCGCGTGGCTGCAGTCATGTTGGAGTGTTTCACGTGGAGGGGAGAGATCGCTACAGTCTGACGTTTGAGGAGGCCAAGAGCTTGTGTGAGCATTTATCAGCTTCATTAGCCCAAGAGGGACAGGTAAAAACGGCCTTTGATGCAGGTCTGCAGACATGCAGGTTAGACATTATTTTTCATCTGAGCCATCATCAATGTCCAATAAAGTCCAATAAAAACATATATTGTTTTTTATATGTTATTTTCTTAGGTAGGATCATATATCCTTATTTTTGATGTAAGAGCAAGTGCTATAGTTTTTAAACGTGATTTTGTCAATCTGGTGTTATCCCAAGCTTCACATATACACTATGAAAATTACTATACAATTACTTATTATTATTATTATTAATAATAATAATAATAATAATAATAGTAGTTTAGGGCACATGTGTACTGTATTTTTTTTTACCTTTGTATTTTAGATAATCCATCTTATTGTCTGTAGTGTGTAACTGTGGTTATTACATGAATGCACTGCATCAGACAAACCCCAGATGCCCCTACTTTAAAAAAATCCTCCTCTTTCTCAGTTTATAACCACGCTGGTCCACTCTTCGATCCGTTCTCACTCTGCTGTGCTTTCATACTCTGAAAAAAAGATGAATACAGTGACAAGGAAGTTTTAAAAGATGACAGTCTTTTGCTCAAAGTAAAATCCATGCTCAGTATAAAATTCCCACCACAGATACGGCTGGATAGAAGGCGGACAGGTGGTGATACTGCGCCACGAGGCACATAAACTCTGCGCTGCCAATCAAACTGGGATCAAGTACTTGGATGCAAAGCAATCTGACGCCTTGTGTTATGATGCCAAAGGTTTGATTTGTGTGATATATGGCTTTTGTTTACAGCATCTTATAATCAGTTACATGTAATTAATGAAACTAATTTAATTTACAGATTTGTCAAAGAAGAACTGTTCACTTGCGTTTCAACATAATGACAGTGTAAATAAATCAGAAGACCCTGTCTCACCATACACAGGTATGAAGAACCTTTTCTTTGTATGAAGAATAGCATTTACATTTAGGCATTTTGTCCAAAGCGACTTACATTGTGAGGAAAACAAAAAGATGACAAAACGCATAGCCGTACATAGATACAGTTTTTCTTAGAATACAAACACCAGTGCTTGTGGGGATTCCTGTTGGGAGGACAACAGGAATCCCCCACATTTTTTAAATGTGGGTTAGACTGGTGTTAGGTGTTCACGAAAGAGGTGGGTTTTTAGTAGTTTTTTGAATATGGTGTGGAATAAGGCAGACTGAACACAGTGTGGAAGATCATTCCACCAGTGGGGGATAGTGAATGTAAAACTGCGAGTAGGTGATTGTGTATATTTGGAGGACGGTATAACTAGATGACGTTTGGTTGCTGACCAAGGGGATCTGGAGGGAGTGTATATGTGAATGAGTTGGTGAAGGTAGGATGGTGCAGATCCGTTTTGAATCAATTGCAATGATTTGAATGCTCGTGCTGGAAGGCCAGCCAATAGAGCATTGCAGCAATCCAGCCTAGAAATGACAAGGGCCTGGACCAGGAGCTGTATGGGAGAATAAGTTGAGAATAAGTATTAATAAGTGAGAATAGGTCATTTAGTCATGGATATTACAGATAAGTTATGTACATTCAAATTTCTTTTTCATAAAATTAAAAGAAAAACACAGGAAACAGGAAAATTATGACAACACATATTGACAGAACTGATGAACTACAACATATTTAAACCATTTGAAGAAATGGACATGCATCAGAAATACCTGTCATTACATGCAAAGGCTCATAGCTATCTCAATGGTTTAAAGAAGTACCCGGACAGCCTAATAAAATGGTATGTACTTTTTCGGAGACTATGACAGGTATCATATTATAAGCAAGATATATCGTTTTAACTTACATGAAAATGGCCCTTAGAAAGAAGATAACATTTTATAGAACAGGAGTATAATATACTGTACATAAGGAATTTGCAATAATATCATAAAACATCTTTTGAACAATGCATAATGAAAACATAATGAGGGAAAATAAACTGTAAAATAGTGAAGTCTTTAAGTTTCCCTGTAGTTAGATCATTACATTAAAAGAAATATTAACAATTTACAAAACCCAAGCCAAGCTACATATCAGCAGCCTCCCAGTAAGCAAGCCAACATGGCAACAGTGGCAAGGAACCAAAATTCTAGTGGCGTGCAGATGGAGATAAAAAAACTTTTTAGGTTACGTATGTAACCCTGGTTCCCTGAAGGGAACGAGATGCTGCGTCGAAACGCTATGGGAATGCCTCCAGCTTTTAAGCACTCTGAATCACGTGTCAAATCCGTCCAATCGGAGGGGGCAATACGTCACAGACAGGGTGATGTCACAACCAGGAAGCTTAAAAGCATGTGCGCCACGCTGCTCTAGTTAGCTTCGAACATGAATTAAGCGATTGCAGGCAGGTGGTGCCGGAAGTATAGCCTAGAGACGCAGCGTCTCGTTCCCTTCAGGGAACCAGGGTTACATACATAACCTGAGACGTTCCCTTTCAGGAACTTGAGCTGCGTCGAAATGCTATGGGAATGAGATGCCAACTCCGCCATAATGAAGGGATCCCTGACCTGTGTTGATATGAGCCTTAAGGCATAAGGACAGAGGAACTAGGGGTGGCCTGAACATCTAGGCTGTAAAACCTGACGAAGGTCAGGGGAGTGGACCATCCCACAGCATTGCAGATGTACTGTATTGGGACACCTGCAGAGAAAGCCTTAGAGGCCGCCATACCCCGGGTAGAGTGGGCTCTGGTCCCCAAAGGTGGGGGAGGTCCAGAAGCCTCATAGGAGATACGAATAGCATCGACAATCCAACGACTATGCGTCTGTTTTGAAGCAAGTTGGCCCCTCTTATGTGGGCCAAAGCAGACCAATAGTTGGACGGATCTTCTTCACAGGGCAGCTCTGTGGACATAATTGTGCAGTACTCGCACTGGACACACACAATTAAGTTTCTCCTGGTCTCTGTCCCTAAAGGCAGGAGGACAGAAGGCCTGGAGCATGACCGGCCTCTTTGGCAACGACCTCTTGTTGCCAAAGAGGTGGGCACTTTGGCAACATAACCCGCTCGCGGGTAAAGAAGTGCTTTGGCCAAGCCAGGCGCAAAGTCTAAATAAGTAGGTGCCACAGAAAGGGCCTGCAGGTCACCAACTCTCCTCAGAGAGGTGATGGCTAGTAGAAAGACTACCTTAGCCAACAAATGGAGATCAGAGATCTCTTCAATGGGCTCAAAAGGGGGAGCACAGAAAGCCTCTAATACTACGGCCAGGTCCCACAGGAGGACTCGAGATTGCACTCGAGGCCTCAGCCTCAGCGCACCACGGAGGAAACACGTAATAAGGGGATGTCTGTCCACTGAACAGCCACCTATATGGATGTGGTAAGCACAAAGCGCCGCCAAATAAACTTTCAAGGTGGAGTTAGCCAATCCTGCAGAGAGGTGCGCCTGCCAGAACTCCAGCACTGTACCAACCGGGCAGTTAACTGGGTCAAGCTGGCAGTCTCTGTACCATGAAGTGAAAAGTTTTCACTTCAGGGAATACAGTTTCCTTGTAGAGGAAGCTCTGGATTCCAGAATGGTCTCAACAAGCTCAGTTAACCTCAGAGACCAGAAGCTACGAGTTGCACCCCTCAAGAGCCATACCCACAGGTTCCACAGCTCTGGGCGAGGGTGCACGATGACGCCCCCTGCCTGAGATAGAAGATTCCCCTCAAGGTCCGAGAACCATACTCGGCTCTGCCAGAATGGGGCTACTAAGAGCACAGATACCGCGTCCTGACGTATTCTTTCCAAAACTCCTGGGAGCAGAGCAATCGGGGGAAAAGCATACAGATGAAGCCTCGGCCAGGTCTGAACCATGGCATCCAGTCCCAGAGGAGCTGGATGAGCTAGAGAGAACCAGAGGGGACATTGCGCTGTCTCTTGAGAGGCGATGAGGTCCACTTGGGCTTGCCCAAAAATCCTCCAAATCTGATTCACCACATTGGGGTGAAGTCTCCATTCCCCGGGCCTCGGCCCCTGCCTCGACAGGATGTCTGCTTCCACATTTCATTGCCCAGGAATATAGCCTGCTCTCAGTGAGCGTAGCTTTCCCTGGGACCACACCAAGATCTGGTACGCCAGCCTGTACAGGGGGCGCGACCGCAGACCTCCTTGGTGGTTGATGTATGCAATCACCGCTGTGTTGTCGTGTGCACCAACACGTGACAGTCTCTCAGGTCTGGAAGGAAATGTTTTAGAGCCTGAAGCACTGCTAGCATTTCCAGACAGTTGATGTACCAAGTAAGATGGCGACCTTTCCACAGACCACGGGCTGCACGGGCTGCCCCAACCAGTGAGGGACGCATCTGTCGCTAGCATAATGTGGCAACCGAGAGCTCCCGGCACTGGGCCCTGAGAAGGGAACCAAGGTTTCCTCCAGATGTCTAAGGATACACCGTCTCATGACCTTAATCATGCGGAATAGCTTTC
The DNA here is from genome assembly GCA_036877625.1 of Ambastaia sidthimunki. Classification (NCBI taxonomy): domain Eukaryota; kingdom Metazoa; phylum Chordata; class Actinopteri; order Cypriniformes; family Botiidae; genus Ambastaia; species Ambastaia sidthimunki. The sequence continues at coordinate 14,390 of JAZGTK010007659.1, forward strand.
CCCTTGGGGAACCCTTGGTCTTGAGCCACCACACATCTCAATGTCGAATCCTCGCCCACATGAGGATTCGACATGAGGATGATTTTGCTAGCCAAAATCAACCAATCGTCAATATAGTTTAGTATACAGATGCCCTGTAACCGCAACAGGGCCAGGGCATCTGGTGAAAGTGCGGAGGGAGAGTGCAAGGCCGAAAGAAAGTACTCGAAATTAGTAAGCTTTGCCCCTGAAAGCAAACCTGTGTTGAGGAAGGATGGGGACATGGAAGTAGGCGTCCTTTAGATCTATGGTGACAAAGCAGTCCTCTGACCTGATTTGGGATATAACCTGCCTCACCTTAAGCATGTTCAACTTCAGTTGTTTGACTGAGCAATTCAAGAGCCTTAGATCTAAAATGGGACGCAGTCCCCCACCCCTCAAAGAGAGCCCTCCTGGAGCGAACCACCCACATTGGAAGTAACACGCACATGCTTTTAGGCTTCCTAGTTGTGATGTCACCCCATCTGTGACGTATCACCCCCCAACTGAACGGATTTGACACGTGATTCAGAGTGCATAAAAGCTGGAGGTGTTCCCATAGCATTTCGTCGCAGTTTGAGTTTCTGAAAGGGAACTATGGGACATTTCTCCTGTATCACGTTACAAACTAATGGAAAACTAACCTTGAAAGTGGTAAGTTCAAGTGTCCACTGTGTTTATTAAATAAATAATTAAGACATAATTTTTGTCCGTTCTGTTCTAAAATCATACCAAAAACAGAGGTACCAAACACATACCAAACATTTGCTGGATATTTGCAGCCCTACAATAAAGCTTTGCATTTTGGAGTGCTTTCATTGCCTGATTTCACATTGAGCTTTAATTTCACAGATGTCCAGCCAAATGCTGAAGGGGATGATCAGGAAAACTCAACATCTGATGTTACACTTCTGGGTGACACAACAGTTTCTGAGTCTACTGCAGTCATTAATAATAATAAAGTTACTCTGCCTGTGACTGCCTCACCAAGTTCTATGGAGAACAATGAGAATCGAACAAGCCATGAAGAAAACCCTAACCCAACTTTAACACCCTATACAGATGAGACAGAGCTGATCGTGGATAAACAAGCCAACTCAGGTAATGGTGAAAATCTATCTATTAGATAATAACTCTAATAGATGACTGTTAACTGTAATATATATTATCAGTGCAATAACCACCACAGACACATCCAATATTCAGATAGTGGGTGATTAATATAAATATTTTATATAATATTTTATTTAGGTACACTCTTAAACTGTCACATTTAGTTGAATTGACAATACAATACTGGCATACTTACACAACTTCAATATGTTTGTTTGTTTAGATAAACTAAAATCAATCATTTTCAAACTCTTTTTACAGATTGGCTGATCATTTTAATTGTAGTTTTGGCAGTTCTTACCATTCTGCTTGTTTGTGCTGTGGTAGCAACCAGAAAAAGGTAAATTAAAGTATACTGTATAATGTAAACAATAATGTATTACAGCCCAGAGTAGAAACACAAATATATCATTCATTCTTTCATTAATAGTTATTTATATAGCACTTTTTAATGTTGCATTTTTAAAGCAGCTTTACATATAATGAAACTAAAAAAAAAAACATGTATAAAACATAGAATACAGACTACATGGTCTTATTGCAAATTTTGCAGTTCATTATAAGATGTATATTAGTAACACTAATTAGTGATACTAAGATTGTAATTGGTTTATTATACATATTTAAAACATATTTTGAAAATATATAGTCTATATTTGAAATATATATTAAGGAATATATGTGGTTCTCTATCAAAAGCTACACTGGATGCTGCATTTCATAATACTAATGGAAATTTTCTTTGTTCAGCTGAAGCATGTGTGTTCAACAAGCTGAGAACTTTGCCTAAATAACATCCTGTGGTGATACTATAAATTGACGTGAAACAAATGTGTTCTGTGCTCGCGCCCCACCACTGTTCTAAGAGATGCGTGCTCTCTTGTTCACAGCCCATCTCTGAGGATGATCCTCATGAGTTTTGTTTGTACTCCCTCGCTCCAGATTATAGTATCCTTGAGTCAGTAGGGTTGTGTTGTATAATTTAGGTTCAAGTTCAACAGGTTGACAACCCAGATGGCATGTCTCAAATCCCATATAAAGATTGGTTCATTACAATCAATCTCAAGGGTGAGTAATTTCACAAAGAGATCCACAACACAGGAAGTTCCTGAGGTTCAGTTCCGGGACAAAGCCTACCAATAAGAGGTCCTTCCATTATGCCTGATCTATATATAAACTATATAGATGACTGCCCGATTTTGACCCAGTCTCAGGATCTTACGCTTTGGCATTGGGATTCAAGATTCAAGAGATTTATTTGTCACATACTAGTCATACAGAATACAACAAGTAGTGAAATGTGCGTTCTCACTCACCTCAGCTCTCAGGGGTTGTAAGGGACTTGGTCACTATGTGGGCCCAGTTGTCCCCAGCACGTATCAAGTCTATTCTAAATGCCTTAGACTATGCCAAAAGCATCAGACTATGCCAAAAAATTACTTTCCATTATTTTCAAAGAGTTATCTCATGGTGACCGCTTCAACGATAATTCCCTAAAAAAATCTAATTCAAATTTGACTCTGAACATGTAAAAACTATTTTGCACCCTCATGCTGACTATCTTCCTAAAGCTGACTTTATCAAGACCTGAGACAGATCAGTGGGGATATGATGGACTTTCTTATTGTCCCATCCTGTCTCCTCAGCATTTGGTCTGGATGGAGTACAGATCCTGCTGTCTACAGGACCTTAGGGAGGACTGCTTTAGGGGTTGGAAGCCAAATACAAAAAGGATATACCACCCACATTGGATTTCAAAATTCTGGGTATTATCCACTGCCTGGAATTTTGAGATAGCAGGGAATGTGACGAACTGTTTGAAAACAAATATTTTTCAGAGGAAAAATTGCTTTTCAAAAAGACATCCAGATTCTTAGCTGATGAAGCAGGCTTTATAGATCATCCATTAAGGGTAAGACAGTATTCTGGGTTGTTCTGTGTGTACAATTTCGGTCCAATAATTAAAACTTATGTTGTGTCTGATGTTAGTAGTAGATAGTTACTATTCATCCCAGTTTTGATATTGACTATACATTCTGTTAGTTTAATGAATTTATACACCTCATTGGACCTCGAAGAAATATACAGCTGAGTATCGTCAGCATAACAAATGCAACATCTTTAGACCTACATCCTTAGACTTGCGTCAGACCAACTTCTCATTTCTTACAAGGGCTGCAACTGGGGGTGGCCGCCACCAACCAAACCATGTTGCATTGGGTGAGGGATGCCATTGCCCTGGCCTTCGGTCAAGCTTTACCTCTAGGAGTCTGGGCTCATTGTACAAGTGAAGTGGCATTCTCTAGAGCTCTGGAAAGAGGTGTCCCCTTACAGTCTGTATGTGACACAAATGTGGTGCACATATTTTAGATTTCATAGTTTTTATGTACATGCTACTCCGGACACACATATCAACATCCCAAGGTCATGTCTGAGACCTCTCCAGTGTTTGTGCACACAACAACCTTAAGGGGTCCAGACGCTTCGGTGCAGCAGCATTGGTATTCTTGTTCCCATTAGTGTTATGAAATGCAGCATAGAGTGTAGCATTTGAATTGGGTTACTTGACTGTAACACGCATTTTGATGACGCCACTGCCGGAGGTTATTTACGTTATGTTTGACACACACAACTTCACAACTGTTGAAACAAAGAACATTCTCATTAACGTTATGAAATGCAGCATTTCATTCTCACTTTTTAAGGGAACAGGTTTACAGTCAAGTAACCCGAGATGTTTTCATAAAATGTCAAAATAATTTTAAGGGAATGTCATCTTCCATATTAAAGTTTCCAGGATGTAACATATTTATTCATTGTGGAAGTAATTCCTAACCAGTGGTAAATGTTCTCTATGGGTTACTGCAGCTTGGTCTATGGGGTACTCATAAAACAATTAAGACACTGAAAATAGATTATGCATGTGTCTATGTTAGTCTTCTATGTACAAATGAAGGAACCATTTTAGCATTTTTGTATTTACAATTAGCAAAATTAGTGTGCATTTTAAGGCAATGACACAAGCATAAGGATTGCAATAGTAAGATGAAAAATTCTAATTTACAGTAAAAGCAAAACAACATTCTTTTTTAACATGTCATTGAAAACAATTTTTCTAACTTGCAAAGTTAGCTGCTACCTGGAGAGGCTGAGTGTGTGAAATTTTTATCTAGACAACTAAATACACCCAGAATCAGTAACTTGAAAAAACAAAAAAAACTACAAACAAAAGAACTCGGGACTAACACGAAGCAGGCTAGAGCTTCCAATCAAACAGGTAATAGCATAAACCAATTTTTTAATTTTTTTTTTCATTGTAAGATGGCGGCGCGGCAGTAGCACGCAGCGGCCACTCCGGAGACAAAATGGTGCTATTTTCGTATCTTAGCCTGACAAAAAAGACACATGTACACCAGACACAGTGGTGTTCATGTGTACGACTGCCGGACATTCATAGACTTAAAGAAATACGCATCCATTAACTTGAAAGATGAAGTTTGCGCGAAACTCCGCGAACTCGGGTTGCTACGGACACCAGGCCTCCAGCCCTCGGCGTTGCCTGACGCCGGTGACCGGGAGGAAGTGCGACGTAAGCGGTGCGCG
>JAZGTK010007660.1:6358-19122 GCA_036877625.1 Ambastaia sidthimunki
ACAGACAGACACAGGGATGGTGGTGAGGTGTACCTGAGTCACAGGGTCGTTTTGTAGGAGTGGATAGCGTGCCGCGAGCCGTCTCTGTACTGGAGACATCTGGGAGGGGATATATAGAGAATAATGTCATTACTGCAAGTGTAATATCTTTCAGCTCTTCCTTTCAGAGATAATTTGTGGGTTTGTGGTGTGCCATGTTGTAATAACCAGCAACACACTGACGCACAATACAAACGCATCCGACTCGTTCATTTCGTTGTATGAAAAGAAAAAGCCCAGTCATTCCGCTCAACGTATCATTTTGTGTTTCGCTAAAGAAAGAAAGTAATAGGAAGTTAAAATGACAGTAATCGCATGCCCTCACCGTCCTGTGCAGGAAGAGGCGTGGCTTCTGATGAGGGCTCCTCAGAGCTGGCTGGCTTGGAGGACAGGGTTTGGCTACTGCTGCTGCTCGACTCATTACAGAAGACTGCTGATTGGCTATTGCTGGAGCTGGGGGCGGGCTCTGGAGTGCAGTCCTCGTCTGGCTGTTTCTTCTGTATGTCTGGTGGAGAAGAACAGAAAGAGTGTGGGAGTCTCTTCCACACAGAGTTCAGACACGGTGATGTAAGCGCAACTGAAGCAAAACAAAGCACACACTTACCAGCGAAGCATTTGGAACAAAGGTTCATGGTTTTGCTGGACCTGGAGAGAAAGCAGAAGCAAAAAACTATTATAGCATCATATAAAGTTTAGTAATTAATACATTATGACATTTTCAACTCCACAGCAAAATCTTGTATTGTGTTAATCAAACCCTTTTATTCAAAAAGCTAAATGAATGAACATGCACAAAAAACAAAATGTGTATGGTTTGTAATTCAGTTACAAAGTGGAACATGTCATGACAGAGATGAGCAGACCGAAAATTCATAGATTCCTAATGGATGTTCACATACACAAGACAAATTTGTCTTTGTCCTTGCTCCACCACTGAAATGACTTTCCGATTGAGATCACAAATCCATCTTATTTGACTACACTAAATATATGATATACTAGATACTGGCTACACTGTCTGAACAAACAAATCTGACATCAACACTTGCAAAATTAGGGTTGCAAAGCTGGGGAATTTTGGAAGTATTCCAAGTTGGAATATTACAGGAATTTATGGGAATTCAATGAAAATGTAGTTTTTTTTTAAACAAACAGTATCATATAAACAAATATAAACATATCTGTTTCCCTGACATATCTTCATATGTGTGCCATATATTCTCATAAATTCCCATTAAGTTTCCAAAATTCCCACAAATTTGCAACCCTATGCAAAAGGACAGTGAGGACAGTCCTAAAGATCAGATTTGAAAAACAAATGGAAATTGTGTGCGGTGTAAAGCCTCTTCTCGTTCTTCACCTGCAGACTGCGGATGGTCGTACACACTTTATTTACATAATCGCAAACAGCCACTGCATTTCCTGCGCTGACTCAAGCGCTCCCTCAGGATGACACAGGTTAGCGATAAAAACAACATCAACAGACCTTCTCCAGCCCAATCAAGTGCAATCATAATCAGCAGCCAATCAAGAAGGCGGAAGGAAGCATGGGGAGAGAGCAGGGCATTGTGGGTAGGAATAATGCATATTAAAAAGATGAGCACACATCTGAGTGTGGAGGCAAACATTGCTTGAACACACTGACAAAGCTGGATTCTGCGTGTATGAAAAGGTTGGAGATGCACAATGGTTGCCATGGAGATTGGCAGAATTAGTTTGTGCAATGACAGATGATGAGATCCTGACAGTGAGGAAACGGTTAAATCAGATCATCCATCACTGTCCACGACAGCAGGAAACCTCTCTAATAATGATGAAGTCACTGTGGCTGGGAGCAAACCAACAAAACACACAACAAATTGCTTACGACTCATTGTTTAACGTGACCCAACACAGCTCTGTTGCTATGAGGGGCGTTTCCTCCAAGATGGCACAGAAACTCTCCAGGACAAATGCTGATGAGAAGCTAATTGCCAATCAAACAAATAAGCCAAAAAGCTTCATTCTCCATTCTTCAATCTGCTGGTTAACAGTGTCTGTGAACAGCCTTTTTGGTACATTTATGAGGAAAGTAAATCATTTAATTTTGATAACAGTGTAGAGACAAAGAGGAGTTACAAAACAACAGAGGAACTGCAACTGTTAATAAGAAAAAAAACACATGCATGTTTCCGTGTGGCCTTCTGTCAAATCACTCCAAACCAATCAGCCGGCCCCTCTCTGGATTAATGTGACATCTCCTGTTAAATGTCATCTACAATTACAGCTTATGAAGAGACGCAAGAGTCTAATCAAGACGCCTACACACACACCTCACTCACATACACACCTCACCCCAACTTCTGCTCACTGTGTGTGTGTGTGTGTGTGTGTGTGTGTACTGGTTTAGCTGTATTTGTGAGGGCCAAATGTCCTCACTAACAGTGAAATATGATGAAAACCAACTTGTGAGGATATTTTATTGGTCCTCACTAAATAAAACAGCTCAAATTACCTTATGAACCAATAGCTTAAAAACCAGGTGGGGGGACGGGGGGGTTGTTTGCATTTGGTATGCAATGGGAGTACCGTGGTAGCTACTGTTTATTTTCTGGTTCGGTTTTTTATAAATATTTTCAATTTGCCACTAAAACTCTTATGTGAAAGTGCATGCATTTAAACTGTATTTGGCTGCATTGTATCCATGAGCTGAGGGCCTGTTAAAGATCAATGTAGAATAAAAGAGTTCTCTTATCTGCCTGATTTACACCCCCATATGTATATTTATGCAAATGGTTGGATTCACTCAAAGACACTCCTGAAGGACACTTCAGAGAAGAACACCAGCTCATCACCGGCGTGAGAAGTCCTGATACGCACAGAAATCACCAAAGGACCACACGCTTCACCGTTGAAAATGGCAAAGGTTTCTTTTGCGTTTAGACTCGCTGCAAAGGTGCAATAATAAAAACCGTGTGGCAATCGCAGGGGACGCCACATGCAAACACAACAGATGATCTCACTATCGACATCCACTCTTTCCCTGCCCACACCGGTTCCCTAAAGATACCGTGTGCTAGAAAATGAGAGGAGCGACATGCTAACAGGTGTTAAAATGAAGATGCCAGATGGAGGTATGGAAATGAAAAATGAAATTCCACAGCTGCCCTTCACACTTCATCCCCTCTGAACCGAGATGCCCTCTATCCACACACGCAGAGAAGTGACTTTGACACAAGAGCAAACCACGTATCGCGCACATCAAAACTACTCCAGAAATCCGGAGAATTCTAGAGTTTAACAACATGATACAAACCCAATTTGCTTTCATTATGTGACGCATTTGTGAGCGTAAATGAAAACAAATAGGGAGGGACTTTTTCCATCTTTTGGAAGCAGAATGAGCGACAGGTTCTGTAAAATAATTTTAATGAAAGACTAGAAAGACAAACTTTATTCACAACAAACTTTTTTGATGCACAAATAAGCAGCAGAACATACAGGAACAGAACAGAACTTACAAGTAAAGGGGTCGATTTGACTTAAAATTTAGAATCTTTTTTTTAATTGTTTAAGGCAATGTAGTTTTGTTCCCAAAACGTGACTGTCAATCAAGTAACAATTGCAAAAGGTAAAACAGCTGCACCCATTTACACAGTTACCACATTTTCAGATAATCTACAGCACTAAACAGACTTTACTTACGTCTCATTGGATACTTCGTAGCTATCATGGCATGTTAGTTTTTTTATAACCCATTAGCTTTAAAAATGTTTTTTTTACATTTGTCTGCTTTTGTTTGAGGTTTGTGGAAAAGAAACAAAAGCCAATGAGATGTCAGCATTCTGATGATGTCACCAACAATTGTTTGAAATAAAGTGTGCTGTAATACAAAAAGGTTTCTTGAATTGGTTTTTCGAAACAGAGCAACGTTTGCTTGTGTTATTTAACACCAGTGTGGGCAAGTCAGCACAAGGTACGAGGCTAAAGAAGAACCATTCACATGTTCTACAAATGGTTTTCTATCTAGAGCTTAACCAAAATAAAAGTATCGGTTAACTAAACTGGGCAGAATATAAAAACTCACAATAACCCCCCTACAACCATTTAAGACTTTATGGATATCAGATTTAACTAATACAGTCCTACACATCTCAGATTATGATAGAAAACAATTATCCGAGACCACTGTCATTAGTTACATCACACACCATCCATAGTACCAGGGAACTATAATTAGTTCCACATTAGTTAATTTATACTATAATCATATCTAAAGAAAGAGAAGCTCATAACAGTGCTGCAAAGTACCAAGAGAAATATTACTACAAAAACACGATCCCAAAAAGCAATGATGAAATTCATGGGCAAATAATTTATGGAAGAGACTCTGTGGGCCTTCAGAATGATTGTCTGACCATCCCAGTAAGATAATCCGGGGCTGTGATTAGACTGCAAATCACCCTGAGTTGTCTAAAGGGCTGGGCGATGGAAAACAGCTAAAAGGCAAGAGTCAGTTCAAGCCAAATCAAATCATATTTTCCCACACTGTTTTTCAAGAATGCCATGTAATTTATTTCACTGTGCGATTCATTTTCATTTATATGCACCAAGATAACACAAAGAAAGCAATATTTGGGTCCACCTATTTTTAACTGTTAATCATTTTTTTTCACTAAAATAGATACAAATCAAACTTTTTGTTGCTGTTGTATAAATCACAGGCTATTAAAACTTCTCTCATTTCTTCTGAACTGGACAAATAAAAAGCAGATCAATATTATCACAATATTATAACCTTGCTACATTTTATTTCTCCAGCAAAATCATCGTAAATATATTGTCCAGTGTATCAAAGGTCTTCCCGAAAACCCTGAAGTACATTTGGTGGAAAACCCGGCAGGCACCGGTCTTAACCAAAATTATCATTAAGATGCATCAATAATGCTAGTCATAAAGTCTGTTAAAGTCACCATGAACTCCAAATATACATTCTTATTTTTAATGTTTATATAAATCACTTTATAATTCATGTGCTTTTGTAAACCTTTAATCAACATCTGAAATGAACTCCGCTCTGGAATGACAGTCCTTCTCTGATGACGTCAGCCTCTGGCGTTTCAACACTCCTCTATATTAGTAATCTGTGGTACACGCCCACTTTTCTATAACCAATCACTTCCCAGTGCAAAAAACAAACCACGCCCCAATTTTTGTGTTTCACTTTGAATTATGTCTGAACTCTAAACTAAATTTGGTTGCAATCTCCAGTCTACGTGTACTTCAAGGACAAAAACTCATTTTAACATAAGATAATCTGATTTATTGCTTGTTGCTTTATCGTGTCTCACCTGGTTAGCAGACGGTGATAAGTGAACAGAATCCTTTAACCATTCAAACTGGTAAATCACATTGTTACACAGTAACAGTAATTCATTATGCACGATTACAGTACCGGGACGAGCAATTTAACATGAGCACTTTGTTATCTGAAAAATGATTTCAACAGCTGATTCAAAGCAATAAAGTAACATGCAGCCAGTTTTTACAAGCATCTACCAGTCCGACACACCATTCACCTCACGCAGAACATTATGACTTCATATTTTTCAAAGCAAACCTGTGAATCTGTTTAAATGAATAGAATCTAAATGAAAAAAACAGCGACAGGCTACGATTTGAATCTGTGGGATATAAACCATAAAATATCATTCTTAGAAAGAACTCATAAATATTATAAAAAAAACATACTTAATATGAAGTATGTCTTTAATCACAGAGGCTATGGCACCTATATTTAATAATACAAACCTATTTTGTATTATTAATAAATACGTACACAAGACAGACACAGTCATACTGGTGATGAAAGCTGTAAAATTGAATGTTGAAATAGACACATTGTGCAAACGTAATGTGTTTATCAACCCCACCCCAGCACGGACACGTGCACACACACACACACACAGACAGACACACAGACACACAGACACACAGACACACACAGACAGACACACACAGACAGACACACACAGACAGACACCCACAGACACCCACAGACCCACAGACACCCACAGACACAAACACACACACACCTTGAAGCTCACTTCATTCCACAACTTGACCCTGTATAAATACAGTACTCAGCTGACCCTTTGATAAGCTCCACCCCCTTGGTTATTGACACTCAGTAAGATAAGCTTTACAGTATCAATGCTCATTCACAGCCTGTACGTTTATACCTCACAAATGACTTAAATGCATGTGACTAGTGTACAAAACAACATATGCAGAAATTTGCATGTTTACATATTTAAAAAGCATATCAAAGTGAATATCAAGCACAACATCAACAAGACAACATTGGGCTGCCATATTGATTATTTCCCATAATAAGATAAATGCATCACATGACTAAACTCCAGTCGGCAAAACCTGTCCAAACAAATCAAGGACACGCATGAATACGCATTTAACCTGTTTTTAATGATTAAACTGAATAGGCTGTTATTAAATGATCTGATACATAATCCATGTAAATAAATGCACGTGACAAACACTTTATAAGCCCTGATTGATGTCACACCCAACAGAAACTTAATCTGTCATTATTCTTTAATTATCCTATATGAAGACAATTGATGCGTCTCAAAAACTATTGAGCTTCCTATCTACACATCAGAAGTGAAACAAGCATTTCAAGACATCAGAGGTGTGGATCAAACGTCTTTTACACCTACTATGCTGAAATATGCTATCCAGTAGTTTTAAAGTACAGTATAAAAATGATTCAAATAACAGCCCAAACATGATGCTCAAGATGCTAACCAAAATACTGTCTATGTAGGCAGCTCACTAGGTTTTGAAATACATTACTAAAACGTGCATAGAAATTTTGCATGCAATCCTGATTTGTAAACACTCTATCTACCTTTCCACCTATTCCATCGCTGTCTACCTAGACAGCTAATTAGGATTTGAGTAACAGCCAAAAATGCTCACTGAATGCCCAGAATGCTGCCTGGGTAGTCAGCTCACTAGGTTTTACAATCCAGCCCAAAATCATACCACCTGTAATGCTAAAAGATGCTGCAATCGTGCAAAGCCCACTGGGCTTTGACAAAACAAAATTGCCCCCATTATGCCACAAAATAGTATCTAAGTAGGCAGTTTACTAGGATTGGGAATATACCCCAAGATGATGCCCTAACGCTGCTTTCGTCATCTATTTCCAAAAATCCTATTTATGTCCAGACAGTCAGCTTACACGATCCTGAGACAGTAAATGATTGCTGATAAAGGACAGTGATGGCCGTGATCTGTCAGTTCAGCTTACGGGACTCATGAAAACTACCAAATCTCTCAAATCTGGTTTTGCTGAGCCTTGATGTTTAAATGTGTTGTGTGTTTGACGAGAGAGTGTGTTTAATGTGTGTGTTTGAGAAAAAACAACAGCTGTGAATGTGGAAAACAGGAGTGGTTGTTCCCCACCCCCATCCTATCGGCCTACAACAATGAACAACAAACACTGCACATTTCCTTCACATTTATTACTTTATCCGCATAAGATCAGCCAAACGCACATATACACGTGTGAAATGAATAATCTTACCCCCAAAATCCGCAGGGGCAGCGCGGAGGTATACTGGGCGGCTTGCTGCGCTCGCTCCCTGTGTCCCCCATGGCGACGATGTAAAGGCGGCGGGCTGCTGCAGGAAACACCGGGGATTTGCTCACGGCCTAGTGCTTGTGCGGGAATTCCTTGGCTTGACGTTTAACCGAAAACGCTTTTCAGCGCGATCCCCGAACTAAACACGCAACTGAAGAAGAAAAAATCACGGAGACGAGCAGCCGCTACTATATATTTGACTTAATTTAAACTATATTTAAGAAATTAACGGCCGCGTACAGTCCGACGGACCGCACCGGGAGTCAAGGCCGATCAGCTGGCGAGTGGAAGATACCATCTCCTGAATAGATGTTGTTAATTATTATTTAAAATAGTTTCAAGACCAACTTTAAAGATTAGCCTAGTTTTTTACAATACATAATAATTAACAAGCGATAAGAATAATATGGCGTTAAAATGTATGCCCATGTGTTTTGACATGACGTGTTGGTAACGTTACATAGAACCAATGTTCCCCCAAAACAAAGTGGTAGATTCCAAGCTGTATTCCTTGTTTGTAAAGGGGATTTGAGCTCTAAAGCTGTTTAACTACGAGACCTGCTACAGACTCTTTAAAATATGAACTGTTCACAGCGGCCTTGACTAAAACACATTTATTATCAGACCAAAAACAATTACATAAAAATAACTCTGTATGCATAACATTGAATATCACATTGACAAAACACTGAGTCAAGGCCACATAGTAATCTCGTTAGTCTCTCCATTGAAATGGAGAAAAATTGTTGAATTCTACGTATACAAACATTATATGTGGACCTAAAAGGCTTAACAAAACCAGCAGTATTGAATTGTTGTGTTGGAAATATTGCAAAGGCAACTAGCACTACTGCAATTTAAAAAGGAAGGTTTGCCAAGACAAACTTTGTTAGACAAAGCTTCGTAAATCTAAAGGCTTTAATGTTTACAGGCTTTATAGGCCATATGAACTTTGACATCTGTTATGATCATTTACTATATATATTTTAGTAGGAGTCTTTAGGATTTTTGATCATAGAAAAGATTTGACACACTGTGTCAAAACAGACAGAAGCCCAGCTAGCAATTTTAGACTGTAAAAGCATTTCCCTAACATTTCCATTACAAAAAAATGTAAAAATGTCATTTTGAATGTTCTAGGAATGTTCAATATGTCCATTTTTTAGATGTTATTGTTTGGTTATAAGAACATTTCTCTGTATTGTTTTAAAACGTTCAACTAACAACTTAAGAATAACATTTTTCATAAAATTAAAAAAGTTCCTAATATTACTAATGATACTAACAATAGCTTTAAGACAACTTTTAGGGAACATTAACAAACATTGTGAGAATGTTCCCTGTTAGGTTGGACACTGATGTGAATTAGAGATCCATGTTGCTTGTCAATTCTACATGAGGTCTATCTGCAAAACTGGCTTAATTGGCAGAGGTAAAAAAAAATTAAATCTATATTTATTGACATGTTTGCAACACAGAAGCTGTTTTGTCAATATCAGACATTTTGTGAGTAGTATTACTGGAAGCTATTACCAGATCTGAAGTGGGAAAAAATAATTAAATTTTATGTAGAGTACTTTATTAAATGTGGACTTTTTGTGAGGCTTAACAAAGATGACAGTATAATTCTATAAGAGAAAATGTGGTAAGTTGTCACTTTTTTTAGGGTACTTTTATAGTTCATTTTTAAATAGACACAAGCCATGAAGTCTTGACTGCAAAAAGCTAAACCACTGTTATTGTTCAATAAATAAAGACATGATTCATTGAACACACATTGCATTTTTTATTTTTTTTTATAAAAACATGCACCAATAATTCTTCCAATTATTGTATTCAGTCCAAAGCTATGTATTTGCATATCTCTGTGAATTGTGTTCATGTGTTTTAAAGAAGGTGTGGCTTTGGAGATCGCTCATGAGGGGAGGGTGGGATCTTATGCTTTTAAAGCTAGGCTGCTATCGCTAGCATCTCTGAAATTGCCTACACCACCTTTAAGGTTCGTGAAATAAAATATCCCTGGGTGAAAGCTAGCTCTGGTCCCCACAAGCTATAGGGGTACTATTTTAAAGAAAGCTTGAAAAATGGCAACATTGCATTATACTAAATATTGCCTGCACAATTACATGTTACTGTATCATGACCTATCAAAGCATTATAGCAAGTCACCAGTGTGCTGAGTTGTCTGAGCAAGAACATGAGTGCAGGCTGGAATGATTCCCTTTCAAAGCAACATCTCCCTCATCACTGGCTAAGTCCAGCCTGAGGCCTTCAGGTCTCCTGAGACTCTGCTCCACAACTTCAAAGACAAATTTCCTCTCGTTTCTACACACAGAACTTAGGAATTAATGAGATGACTGAACTATAATGTAACTTGAGCATATAAAGAATGACACAGATTCACTTTATTGCACAGTGATACACTCCCTAGCGCACAAACACAGAACAGTCACTATGAAAAACACTGAATGGTTTACATGAACTTTTAGAAGGTGTTAGAAATACCCCTGAACGCTTTGTGTTGTTTTCTGCCCCGAAGACTACAAAGATGTTTGATTTATTCTCAGAGGAGGTTTGACATTCAAAATCTTTAAAGTGCATTAAAAAATAATGTAAAGGTTTCTATTATGATTTACCATTACCGGATACTGGATAAGCATCTTACCGACAAACACTTCAGATTAATTATTTTGAAAGTTCTAGGAAAGTTTTTAGACTTTTATTATTGCTCAGTTATTCAAACTTTTGATACTGTAATGTTTTTAAAAAGTTCCACTAACTGATATTACGCAAAACATCAAAACAACGTTAAAAGCGTTCTCCTAATGTTACTGCAAGAACTTTTTATAACTTTGAGAGAATGTTAGCCAATGTTTTGAAAATGTTGAAAGCTGGGACTTGAAGTAACCTGGTAGGAAGTGTCTCAGTCATGGACACACTTGTGTTTTTTGGAGGTGGGGGACAAATTAGCATTAAAAAGATTTGCTTATAATTCCTGCCAATTGATTGAAATGTTACTAAAAAGGAGTCAGTTAGGACCAGCTTTGAATGATGAGCTTGTCTGTATAAAGATTGAAACATTTTCAAAAGCCTTGAAGTTTGAAGGTTGTATAGGCCTTACAGACACACACAGACAGACACCACACGTGTTAGGTGTAGCTGCTTTAGAAACTCAGCAAGTCAATACAGCTGCTTGATTCATGAGGGCCAATTTTAGAGGAGGAATGTTGAAGACACAAACAGGCATGGATTTCATGGGAAATCTTTAGCTGTGCATGTCTCTCCATAAACGACTGCTTCCCTTATCCTTTAATTCCTGCCCAAGAAATAGCGAGGGCTTTATTGACAGCGTGGGCCAGCCGTGCTTTAGTGTTTATAGGGTTGTGGATGGGATAACAGAAAGCAACCCTCTTATAAGAAACATTAATCTTGTTATAACTGGACTGGGCTTTTGTTGCAGTCATAGAGCCATAGACAGTAATGGAACGTCCCTGGTAATGTATAATAGGGTTGTGGTGTGCTATTTAGCAATATCCCCATCAATATCCCCTGTAACTTAGAATATTACTTTTTATTATATTAGCACTATTTTTACAAGTTAGCAGTACATTTTTAAAACTCCAAGTACAAAATTACAAATTGGATGTACTTGTAAGTTGCTATCAGAACCTATTGTGCTTTTATTACAGTTATAAATGTTTCCTTTACACAAACATTGCTGCATCCCAATTCATTTACTTATATAATACCATAAAAATATTTTTGTTATACTGCTTTTGTTATAGAAAAGTATGTACATTTATTGGTAGCAAGTAAATTAGTATGCAAGTATGCAAGTGTTTTACATACTAACGCATAATGGAAGTGACTGTTGTTGCCAAGACAACAATGTGATCATTAACAATCACGCATATCAAAATAAACTTTTTCATATTGAAGCATTTCTTCATTCATCATTCATTTGGAAATAATTCACCACTTTAAGAATACCCATGTCAACATACTACGATTTGGAATACAAATTCCGAATACTATTTAGGATGGATAGTATGTGAATTGGGACACAAGGCATGTTTTTCCTGTAATTATCACTACAACACAACTAGATTGTAGGTAATTTGGCTAAATTACTAAAAGGTCATTTTTAAAGGTAATTGTAACTGCCAGTTAATTTAATAACAAACAATGGAAGATACACTTCAGATTGGTAGAAAAAGTTACAATATTAATAAACAATGTCAATAAACTTTACCTGTCAAACCAACAAAATCGCAAATTTAATTCAATTCAAATTTCTTGTATATTTTATATAACACATTTCATGTCAATGGATTTCAGCCTGTATGGTGTATTTGCCATCAAATGTGTTAAGTCTTTGATTTATCAATCCTTCTTTTGCCCCTAATGAGATATATCGAGCTTTTCTGGCACACCGAACTGCACTTGTTCCATTGATGAAAATAAACAGACTCAGTCTCTGTAGCACAATATACAGATCCAGCTACAATCAAGGCGGACCGTTCCACCATCGTTCAATCCGCTGATCAAAGCAGCTCCAAACTGCCAGAAACTACAGAAGGCAAACACGAGTGCTGGAGCGGCCCAAAGACTGTGTCTCTCAGCATGTGAACCCTTCTGTGCATCAGACAAAAGAAAAGAACAAATGGAGACGGACAGAACACGTCCACACGTGGTCACCAAAGCTGTGGCTGATGGGTCATCCGGTACCAAAGCTTATTAGACTTATTAGGCTGTCTATAGGTTAAAACACTGAGTGTGGGGAGTGAAAAACGAAGCACGGAAAAGAGATCAAAGGGAATTCAGAGATCTTTGGCAAATGCAATGGGGGAAAAAATGGGAGAGGAGTTAAAACAGGGCGGAGCGGGTGGATAATAAGACAGATAGCAGTGAAAGAGAAAGATAGAGGTTAGGCGGGTCAAGCGCACCATGCATTTAAGAATAACTGTTATGTGTTCGGCACGTCAACACCGTGTAACGAGCAGGACGAGAGGCAAGTGCGCACAAATGCGTTTCGCTGCGCCATCTTGCGGGAAGGAATGTGTTAATTGATCATTTT
>JAZGTK010007661.1:0-19121 GCA_036877625.1 Ambastaia sidthimunki
TATATCGCGATTGGTTAGCCATTGGTTGGTTTATTAGGTCTTGGTAAGATGCTAATAAAAGCAGATCTCTGTCTATTTATTTTTGGTCTTTTTTTCAATTTATTGCATGAAGTAGTTAGAGAGGAGATACAAAAAGATCAAGGGAAGGGGAGAAATTTTGAAATAAAACTAGCTATACTTGAACTTTGATCTTCAATAACACCCTTAATAACATTTCAGTTTTAACTCTTTAGAGTTCTGTAACTCTTTAGGCTTCATTATCACAGCTCTCAGATAAGCCTGTAGAGCTCAGTGATTGGTCGATTCTAAAAGTTCAGTCCCAGTAGACTCTCTTTCTTTCTCTGTTTCCCACACGAATAAATATGCCTGTGGATGTTTGAATAACCAAAATGTGCCTGTATAATTCAGCATCGCAGTGATTTGGAGGTCAGTTTCCAGCTGTGATCTTGCAGGTTAATGAGCAGTGGAATTCTGCTCTTACACAAACACCCAACTACATGCTTTTTGTCTTCACACTGCAGTTACAAACAGACCATCCCCTGGTACCATGAGCTCAGTTTATGCTGATTTCCCAGTGCCCCTGTATTTACATCAGCCGCTGTCCGGCTCTGATTTAGAGGGCAATGAATGTGCAGCCTGTTTCTTACTGACCCCTGGCAACCGTGGCACCACATGTTCAATACAGAGCACCGTGACTCTCAACTGCTGCTGTAAACGTTTTACTGTACTGCATAACAACGTACAGAGCAGTTTTTGACCATGCATGCCGTATAACTGAAAATCCTCCTGGATCAACGTTCACACCATTTGTTTGCATTTAGAAGGATTATAAGATCTTGTGCTTAAAAGTGCATCTCATGCAGTATTACAGCACTGTGATGCCTTTTGTCCTGCCTTCGCTATAACTTTGATCTGACAGACGTTGCCGCTCTTGGAAAGCTTTCTTGGGAAATCCCTCTTTCCAGAAATGTGGAGTCATTTGAGGTTAGACAGAAGGAAGAAAGTCCATTAAGCTGTGAAACCTCAGAATCCCGTAGGGCAATGCCTGAGGGAGCCACGCCTCCTTCTCTTAACCGATCTAATTCACTTGGCAGGAAGGAAAAAGTGTGAGAGAGACTGAGAAGATGAAGAGAGAGCGAGAGAAATGCACTCATGGTGAAAGCCATCAGGAAGCTGTTTTCCTTCTGTGCCGGAGATGAAACAAATGCTTTCAAGCAGAGTTTCTACACTGTTTTTCTGTTTTAACTTTAGTTTCTCTGTAAATGTGGTGTTAGGTTATATAGATAACACACAGGTTAGGGATAAAACTGATACTGTCAGTTTTATTTTTGACCTAATATACTCAAGATCAATAATAACAGTATTGATACCAACTCTGATATCTTTGTTAAAGGAAAAGTTTTGTGATTTGTTTTTTTGAGGATAGAATGATTAATTATAACCATTTTTTATTTTTTTATTTTTTTTTTAGAATCAGTACTTCTGCTTCTACAAAAACTAGCTGCCCATCTCTAGCACAGAATTTAGCAAATGTTCATTTTTGTGTAAATATGTTTGTATTTATTTGGTTAGCATGTTTTTGTGCATGTTTTTATGGCCATTTTAAAGAAATATAACGTGTATATACATTCCATCAATATGAGTTGCTTTGCTTGTTTGTGTTGGTTTTCTTACCGCTAAATAAGTTATAAACCTTCAAAATATGTGTATGAATGTGTAACATGATTTATTTAATTAATATACATATACAAATATCTGACAAATAACAGAGTAACGGTTGCAAATATAATGTTTATCTCTTAATAACCACCATGCAATTAAGACTAATGGGCACATAAAGTCAAGCTGTTCTTTCTCAATTTACTTATTTAGAATGCTGTTGCTCTCAGGTCTTCTCACAGAACATTCGGCAAGTGATTGACATGTCAGTGTTGGCTACGGGTCACTTTAAGGTCACTTGACCCTGCAACATGTGTCCGTCCCAGCGGGCTGCAGGGGCCACGCGCGGTGATGTCACTCACATCTCAGTGTGCTGTGATCCACTGTCACTTTCTATCACACATCTCGTACTGCTGAAGGTTATTCACCAGATGTGCCTTTATTCTGACTCCTCTGTTTCATTTCTACCCTGCTAGCATCACAGTGTCATCCATAAACAGACCACATTAAGGTACCAAGGGTAAAAGGCTGTGCATTATTTTTAGTCTGCCATAGCGGAACCCTGCCGGCCTGCTTGATGCCATACAATTGACTTCCTCAGACAACCTTTGTTTTTGTCTGTTTTAAATCTTCTGACTGATTTTTAAAATGTCTTCACAGTTATAAGCAGGCCCACATGGAATCCACACCTGGAAAATGCAGGAATAAGTTTCACAGATTTACACAGAATTGGAATAGCCTTGATTTACAAAGATCTGTTACCAGGTGTGTATTCATTGATTTGAGCTATATAACAAGCAAGAGTGCAATTGTTATATTACTTCTGTATAGCAGTTCTATAAACAAGATGTTAATATCCAGTAACTTCAGTTTCATACAAAATTTGGCCAGTGTTTTTTAGTGTTTTTTCTTTGCCTTTCTTTTTCCCTTTCTTTCAGTAACTCCGCTCCAGTACCACTCCATGTTTTCGTTTTTTCTGCTCCACACCTACTAATGTGAGAATCCATTACTACATAGATTCAGCACAGAAAATGAGAAAAAAGTCTGCAGATTACATCCAGCCTTAGTTCTAAGTCATGTCATGCATTGTTTTTTGTATCTGTCTGATATTTTCCTTTGAATCACAATTAAAACCCATTTCATGCTATTTTCATGTTCTTTTGAAGGTGTCATCAGCTCTATTATTTTTTCATTGTCAGGCCTGATTCCTGTCCAATTATATTAATGGGCCATAAGGCTTTTAGAATACTTAAGACTGTGTTGTAGAGGTAAACGTCAGTGCTCCAAGAGTATCTGCCAGTTTCCTCAAGGCTGTGTATGTTTTAAAATGCATCACAGTACATTGGAACGTTGAGCTCAGCGTTCTTAGACATCAGGTTATATTTTGAGGAGTACTCATAAAATATTAACAAATATAGGCTCCCTGACATTATCCTTGAATGAATCGCAGGAGGAAGTTACACAGTGTCTTCGGAAAAATGCTTTTGGTCTCATTGTGTTCTCAGAGTTTCACTTTCTTTAAGGTGAGGCACACCAGGGATTGGGGTTAAGATTCAAAACATCAAGGACAGTCAGATTTCCCAAGATTGGCAGGTTCATGAGTTCTTCCTTATATTTATTCAAATTTATTGCAATGCTGTATATCTGCCAGGCATAATAAGATGTGACTTACATAAAAGAATTTTTTTTAAAAAAGCATTATACTGCATTACTTTCATTTGCATTTTTTCCATTTAGCTGATGCTATTATCTGCTAAGTGAGTCTGCATATAAAACATTCAAACTATATATAGTAATGTGTGTGCGTTCCCTGGATATCGAACCCACAAACTTGGCATTACTAGTGCATTGGAAAACATTGTGTGTCTTTTTCACCTTGTGTTCCACTATACAAGTTATACAGTTTTGTAGGTTATCAATTTTAACATGATTCTGCTTTGGAAGAAACCAGATTAGCAATACATGAAATCTGAATCTGTAGTCATTATTATTGCTGTAAATGTCACACTCCCAGCTGCTGCAGTGTTGGCTCAGTGCTGGGATGTTAAAGTCATCCCAGCATTGAAGATGTTGTGAGATCTATCTCATCCTCTCCTGCACTGTTGTGTTGTAAAGCTTCATTATACAGCATTTATCTTCCTGCTGTAGACATAAAGTACTTTTTCTTATTGCTACTGGTAAAATGTCTTGAATGTGCAGTAATAAAAGCAGCTGGCAAACTAAAGTAAAACTAACAGTCAGAAAGTAAAATCTAATGAAAACCAAACTTGGAAAATATTGAAAATAAAATACAATTTTAAAGTATAATATCCCTGGTCTGTCTTCTTCTAAAGTCTATTAACACTCAACAAACTTGGAGTCATTATTGTTGTTTGTTCCTTTAAATACTTCCTATGTTCCACAGCTTTGCTTCAATGCTATATTCATTTTTTGCAATGCAAATCAGACTTCATCTGCTCCCAGGGGATGAGTATTAACTGCACAGGATGTTCAGTTTAACCCTGCTGTTCTATTCAGTAACGCTGACTTCATTTACACAGTTGTTTATTCAACTGCTCTGTCACAAATCCTATTGCATGGATAAACAGGCAGAGCCCCTAACATCCACTGCCCCCATGAGAAGCACCCTGGCTCTGATGGCTGACCCAGCTGCATCATTTGGGCAGGTTGGGTCCCCTTTCATGTCACCTTGTCCCAGGCCTATTTGTTGAAGCTTGGCAGCTGCTGGCTGTTGTGCCCTTAAGATTGGGTCTGGAGAGGGTGGGTAGGCCCCTGGAGACGAAAGGGGACAGCTCCCCTTAGCGCCAAAGGGGCCAACTTGCTTCTCACTCAGACCCTCTTTGTATAAAAAGCTCCTCCAGGAACAAAGCGGGCAGCCGGATGTGAAAAGCCCACAGATGGTACTAAGCGAAGGGGCCATATCAATAATAATGGACAGCAGACAAAAAGCTTGGTTGCTGCAAGGATTAAGCCCACTTGGGCCTCCTTTACTCTTGTACAGTGTGTCTGGGACAGGGTTAACCCCTTTCCAAAGGGCGCCATGGCGCATCTGCTCTCAGCCAACTCATGTGCCAAAAGTGTGCATTAAGTGTCTGGAATTCTACTGCATTATGCATCCCATGATGCTGCCAAGAAGATGCTGAGTTCAGACGCATTGTTTCTTCGTTCAAGTGTCTGAGTACACAACACAAACAGTTTCATTGTTTGGGTTTGCTTGATGTTCCTCATTTTCTTTAAGAACTTAAGAGTTGTATGGGGTTTATGTTGATTTCAAAATATACTTCAGTTGTTGAGACTAGAAACGTGATTTATTTTGATGGATCTTTACTTTCGTGCTGGCGTCAGTCAAGTCCTCTGAAGGTCTTGCAGACATTAAATCATTTGAGCTATTAGCTAAAGTGCGTGTTGTAGCTGCAAAACATATGCATTAAAATGAGCAGTCTCTGTCATTTCCTAGTCTCCCTTGTAGGGGTGCCAGACACCTTCTTCGCCAACATACTCACTATAGAGGGAAGAACAAAATCAGTTTTGAGGGAGTAAGGCTGGCCAGTTGGCAGCTGAAGATCTCCTGAGAACTGAAGATGATCTAGTGATCTGAAGTAGCCTGTAGTTAATTGTTCTTACCTCATACTGTTTTGGGCAATAATAATGATTACCATGGTTACAATAATTATAGTCATCAGGGGTGTTAAGTTTGTAATGGTAAAGAGTGACCATGTTTATTGTACTGTTTTCATAGCTGCTAATAACTATTAAAATAGTATGTTTCCTGGAAGGAACAATTCCCATTGCAGCTCCAGATTAGCACCTTCAAAGCACACACTGACACCTGTATTCATTTCACCTATTGTTTACAAGCAGCACCAGGGAAACATAATGTGTTTGAGGCACACCCGCTTCTTCTAACTCACAAGTAACGTACTGTACTGCCTTGAGAACTACCAAGTTCTCAAGGACTCCAAAAAATCTCAGGTTGGCCTAATGTAATATTTGAATCTATTGTGACAGCAGTTCTTGTAACTTCATAAACAACGCTTTCCTGCCTTCTTTGTTTCTCACTTCCTGTTAGCCAGGCTGGTCTGTTGTGGACTAACTGTTGGACTACTCTGAGAGACCACAAGACCTCACTGTCTCGATGTCAGGAAGTGTAACTGCTGTTAGACAGCTTTCACCATCTTAATGAAGGAAATCCGTTCTGAGCGGCAACAACAAAACAATCAGCATCAACATCTCTCCTCCATATTCATATTGTATGTTGATTTCTCTGAGAATTGTAAACATTGTGGTGCTTTCAAAATGTTGCTAGTTGGCTCAAGACTTCAGGCATTTCTGTTTGTTGACAAAGAAATAGCACATTTTGCCGTTAAAGTATTTGAAATGTACAAACCGTCATCATGCGTTATGATATTAATACAACTATACTGTAAACAGTTTATCATTCCTTTGTATAGCTCAGTCCTTAAATACTGCCCCATATGTTATTGTTTACTTGTCTGTTTCACCGTTTTTAGATATATGGTAATAACAACATCTAAAAATAGTTTACACCTGTGTCCTCTTATACACTTTTTCTATAGGGTACGTAAGCTACTCCAGAGAATCTAATACAATAACTTATTTGGAATAACGGCAGGTGTTTGTATAGCACAAAACAGGCTCTATCTAAAACAATACAACTTTGTACACAGGCTTTAGGAAAAAAAGGTGGATGATGTTGTGGTTGTTCTTGTTATTGTGCATGACACATACAGCCTCATTGTTTGCAGCCGAAGAGGAAACAGGCATTTGACTGTTGAAGCAACTGAATGAGAAGTGGTTATTTTGGGCCTTGGTCAACTAAAAGTTTCACTTTGAAAAAGGATGTATCAGTAAGATATCAGTAAGGTGGAACCATGTTTGGGGCAGGCTGGAGTTGTCCTACCTAATCTAGAGTGGTAGATTCAGTTATGATACTACTGTATAGAACAATCTTGTTGTTTCTTTTGGTCTACAGGTAATTACATTGTTAGACAAACATCAGAGGTGCTTCTTTTATAAACGCCTGCTTTTTTAAACATACACATAACTGTCTTTGTGCTCAGAAGTGGATTTTGTTTCACTGGGATGCAAATGAGAAAATGCAAAGTGCCAGTGTAACTCAAGGCAAATGTTTCTTTTATTCGCCTCTGTCGCAATTTGCTTTTTTTTCAATGGCACAGCTCCACTATTAGACAACTTACTATAATGAAGAGGACAACAAAATAATCATAAAGTGTTTCAATGTTGCGCTCTACACTTTCTATATGTCTCAATTTAATACCACCCATAGAAATAGGCTGAAGAAATCTCCTTGGCTGCTAAAGAAATCCCTCGTATCAGCATCTCATGTAACAAGAATGCAGATTGACGTCTGTTAGGTTGGTCAAACAAAAGGTTCTTGTTTGCTTATGACCTTGATGGAGCACCAGCTTTAAACTTTGGCCTGAATCTTTAAAGTTCTTTAGGACTTTGATTTTTAGGCCTCCATACAAAGCTAAGAAACCATCAGCCACAATCTGACTATTTCTCAATGAGCATTTTTTCACAGTCAGGATTATACAGTCAACATGCATGTGAAGAATTAATGAAAAGCATTTAACATAAGAAAGGAAATTTCTTGGGTATTTCCTGCTTAATTGCTTTTATAGCACATTGAACAAAAGTGAATATTAACCTTCATTGTTTAGTTAATTGCTGGCACAACAGTATTTTCCTGCTTGTCAAATCCACAGCCCAGTCTAGTGAGTGAACTCTGCGTGACCTCATATCTGTAAGTGAAAGGAGGTTGACTCATGATCCGACTGCATTGTGCCACCTTCAGTTCAGGAAGTGGAACTATATTACTTTAAGCTGTGCTTTGGAATTCGAAAATAGCTCCCAAAAACTCTTGCTAAGACAAGCATCACTGTTGCTTAGGGGTTTGTTTGAATTAATATAGTTTCAAGCCAAGTACAATAAAACATTAGCTTATCTTCTTAGCTTGGTTAGTTTGAACTTGATATTGCGTTTTTAAAAATATAGATTCAGAAAGTAGTAGAGATCAAATAATAATTTGGGGACCACCACCAAGAAGACCACCTTAGCAACCACATAGCAATGCCTTGGTAACCACCCAGAACACACTAGAAAAAGCAGTAAGAGTGAATTTTGCACAGTCAAGGATTTTTTTTTCTTTAGAAAATGAAAAGTTTAGTGTCCATTAATCATTTCAGTCATAAGAAATACATTGTATTCACAACCGTAATTCATTTTGTCATACTGCCAGTCATCACTGATAACCAATTCAGATTTGATTAATGTCAAATATCAGTAGCGCTGAGCACTAAGGTTAGTCCATAAAATCAGTCCATTCAGTAGTGATTTACAACATCCAGTGAGTCTCTTTGGCGGGATGTGGAGGAATGAGAGGCCCTTTTCATCAAGTCCTCTAACCCAGTATGTAAGACAGCAGTGAGAGGAGCAGTTTGCAGCAGGCGTGGGCCCAGGCTGCAGCCAGGAGGGGTGTGTTTGCACCCTGGCTCACGCCCGCTTGGGCAACCCTTGATGCTGCACGTGTGCCTTCGTCCACACATAGGGGTCAATGTGCTTTTAATGGCGGTTAAGTGCACACACAAGCAGGCTTTTGTGAAGGGGGGTAAAACAACATCCCTCTTTTATCACCCCTGCTTTGTTCAAGCTGTTAAAAGACTGTGAGTGGTACACACTTTTTTTTGTTTGTTTTTTGCTTTACAACTGGGCAGTCAAGCGTGCGAGTTCACCAGATGAAATTGGGGATGTTGAAAGGAATTTGTTGCCAGTTGTTTAAAGTATGCTGTTATCATCTGCTTGTAGTCTGTATACTTTGAATATATATATATATTTATAACTTTCTGTTATACTTTTCTCATATTTTCTTTCCCTGACATGACACGATGTGCCCAGAGTCCAAGGTTAACAAGCAAAGCACCAGATGCAAATAAAAATTGGCTTAAATTAAATAAATTAATGATTAATAAATTAAGTGAATAAATGAAACTGAGTTTGTTGCCAATTAGCCAGTTAATTTAAGAACTGCAGCATAATAAATACTTTTAATATCATTATAACAATAAATCTCTGACCTTTCTGATAAAGCAACAAACTTTATAATAAAAAACAGATTATTTGTGACTCACGTTTTCTAACAGGTTTACCACAGTAACATCAAAAGTTTATCTAGGATCTCCCCAAAACCTGTTGATTCCAGGTGCCCCAGTTTGAGTCCTGGGGAATGTGTTCAGAAGGACATTTTTTAACATTCAGATCTAGTCTTCCATAAGTGAAGCATTAGAATAGCCCTTTAAGTGCTGGACCTCATTCACTGGTAGTGTGTATATAGGGTGGCTGATTCATGCTGGTAAGTTGTATAGAACTGGCTGTCCTGTTTAGCACAAATAGGATGATGGGGTATAAGTAGAACAGGAGGCACTGTTCCTGCTATGCTAATGCCTGCACACAGTGGCCACAGTAAGTTCAACACAGAGGGGAGAAAGTATTCTCACAGTCCCTATGGAGATGTTCTTTACAAACTTATCTATCCCACATAACACTTACAGTAGCTGTTAGAGTTGATTTAGTGGGAGGTTTCTAACCTCAGGCACATCTGTAGCCGTGATACAGAGTCCAGGTGCCTTTTCATGTTCTATATATTTCATTAATTGTGTTCAATTTTGAAGAGTTTTTTGAAGAGCAATTACAGTCATGCTGTCTTTGCAAGCAAGAGAGGGTAAGTGGTCAAGAGACCACTTTTCACAAAACATGCCTAGTTACTTTCCATTTCATACCTGCTTTTATAGGTTATTATTGCTAAAATGACTGTGGAAATTCCTTAGTATTGGCATTGTTTTTGACTGTCATTACTGTTAAGAAAATTAGTGCTGGTATTATTAAAAGTTATTACACTTTCACTGCCCTGGTATTTGTACTGTAATATATTAGGATAGATGCATCATTTTTATCCCCCAGAATGCCATTCTTCCTCTCATGAGCTTCTGCTGGTCACATGGCTCTCTATAGATGTACTTTACCTCCTGAATGGATAACTATCAATATTTCACATCTCCTGTCCGCAGAATCTTTTAACCCAACTTTTACACAAAGCCTCCAGTAGCCATCGCTCTTCTGTTAATTATAGCAGCAGCTGCTTACAGAGTGGCCTCCCTAACAGCCCTCTCCTCGGGTTTGAAGTGTGTGTGTGTGTGTGTGAAATGGAACACCTGTTTGTTGTGGGGTCTCCAGATGACTGTCGTTGTCAAAACCCACAGATGGGGAAAGTAAAGAGGACTCGGCTCCCACCCCTCCACTATTCTCACCCAGGTTCCCCGCTGATTTGTCTCGCGGCCGGCCTGGAGAAAAGAATGAGACATGGTCAGCTGGCTCACCCCTGAAATACCGCAGCAGACTCTGCTTTTGTCGTCTGATACCTCCTCCCTCACTTTTCTTGGCTGCGGCCCATACTGTACATCCAAGAGACAACAAATACACCAGTGAGATTACACTTCATTTTATTTTTTTTTGCGATTTTACAAAATTTTATACCAAATTCTAATCATTTGCTATTTTTTTTAATTAGGGATGTGCAAAACTACTTATATTTAAAAAACAACTATTCAGTGAGCTGAACTAATTAATTATAAGGAAATTCTTTTTAATTGGTCTGGTTTTTGATCACCTGATTCTGCAATTCATTTAATATAATAATGCACTAAAAAAAAACAAAAAAGAACATTATGATTGTAATTTACTATAATCACTTTAATTCATATTTATTTTAGTACACCATTCATCAGTGTTTGCCATTTAGAGCAACAGTGTTCACAATCTTCTGGGGAGTTAAAAAACAAATAGTCCATGTTAAATGTTATTTCATGTATCTTGACATTTAAACAATTTTAAACACTGTACCTTTAAGATATATCACACTGAATTAGGTACTTGTTTATAGAGAGATGGCTTGTGCAAAGCTAAGTCACTTCAGTTGCTTATTCTACTTCATTGCGTTAATAGAAAAAATCGTGATCTGTAGTTTGCATTGCTGGATTACTCTGATATGTTGATTCTGTTCTCATTGACCTTAAATTAAAATGTCTCATGATGTTATTTCTTGACTGTCCATCTTAGCTGGCAAACAGACAAATTCTCTAAGCATGCAATTTACATCTCTATTCAGACTTGTGTTCAAACTAATCCAAACTAAGACTTAATTTAACATATTTTAGTCTTGTTCTTTTTCTCACATTTAGTTTAGTTAGAACTTTGCTAGATCTATACTTGACATGTATGTGTAATCCGTGTTTCTCTTCTATACTATCCTGATGTCTTCAGCGAGCTGTACGGTAAAAAAGCTAGACTAATCCTGAGATTAAAAGGCTACAGTTTGTGTGGGCTAGATTAGAAGAGTGGAATCTGTTTTTAACCTTTAATAAAGTGGCCAATGCAAAGACTACAGAGAGGTTGTTAATCCAGGATGTTTGAGCAGGGTAATTTAAGCAGCAGTATAAAGGGCAGTGGCCAATCCCGGGGGCTGTGGGGTGGGCAGGTGTGTGGATGGGCAATGGGATTAGCATCAGCCAGGGGCTTGTAGGGGTTAAGAGAGGCTTTACTTTAGTATGAGCATGTTCTGTGCCGTCTATACAATTCATACCTAAGATTACCTGACTGCTCTGTTGCAATCAGAGCTTGTTTAGGGTTAATTAGAATTTTTGTTATTGGTACAAGAGGCAGATGTTTCAGTTGTGTCACTGTCTTGGGTGTAAATGTAAATACATCAAACATACGCCCCCTTGGTGCAACAGGGCAGAGCATTAGTGGTAGATTAGTACCGCCCAGCCATGACCTTAATTCTGTCATAGCAAAATTTGCCCCTGTCAATCAAGGGTGTTGATGGTAATTTAATCTGAGATGTGGCGGTCCACGTGGGTTCAACCCAGTGTTGAAGTAATTAGGTCAAAGGGGGCGGGGTTGTATAGCTATAGGATCTAATCTGTATGTGAATACAAGTCTGTAACCACATATTCAGGATTGGCTGGGAGGTCACTAATGAATTGTGTAAAAATGACCAGATTAAGGGATTTGTAAAATTATTTATTAAAAATTAAATTACTTATTACTTATTTTCATTATCGTCCAGTTGAATGAATGTATCAATGGTCTATTACTACTACTAACACCACAATGCTGTGGTGCATGTGGTATGTCTTGCACTATATACACCAACCCTGTCTTTTCCATCTCTAGCTCTCTCATTCTGTCTTGTCTATCTACTTTGCTCCCTACATCTTCCTTTTTCATTCTGTTTTACTCGCTGAATATGTTTTTCCCACCAGAACACTCTCAACAGCCAGTACAGTAGTCGGTCACTGTGACACTATAATCTCACAGTCACATTCATTTTCTGTCCCCCATGACACTCCTGCGACTTTATCTGTCTCTTCTTGATGTCTCTGAGTGAATGAGTGACTCATTTCTGCATCTGTCTCTCCGGCGGGTCGCAGTGACTCTTCTTCTGTGTTTTCAGTTACAGAAATTGTTTTTGTAGAGGCCTTTTCTGCCAGACGCATTCATAAGATGAACTGCTTCTTAGACTTCTGCTGCATTTACCAACACTAATATTGTACATTACAAGGGAAAACATTATATAAACTGTTTATAAAACAGGGTTGTGCCTTGGTGGTAGTGGGCTGAGAAAATTAATTTTCACAAATGAAAACATTAAAACATTGAAATCGTTTTAGCATTTTTAAAATGTGTTACTATGGTTACGCATACACCAGTGTGGTAGCTCATTTAATTAACCACAAACTTTATGATTCCTCAGAAGTGCTTATTGTTGCAACCTGTTTACTTTTAAACAGAACTTTTACCTATAGCAGAATGGATTTTCTGCCAGCTCTTGTCAATTCTGTTCAATACGCTACTGTACCAACATCAGCACCAGTGCACAGCAGAGAGAAGACATTACTGTCCCTCCACTCTCAACACGCCCACAGCATCGTGTTTCCATTTGCTTGGTGTGGTGGCTGAGCAGGTCAGTAAATAGATCTTCATAAGATTCAATCACTCATCATTTACTGATGATCAGCTACATTCAAATTTCACAGTTCTGCATTGGAAGGTAGCAGAAACCCTCAGACTCATTTATTTCAGCACACTGTCTGTTTCTGGCTTGGCTTGTATGGATGCACTCAGATATTCTTGTAGGTGGGACAAATTGAGTGCTGTGTTTTGTATATTGCAGCCACTTACTTTACAGTAAACGCTTTGCATAAGAAGCTTTTCTCTCCACTTACATTATGTGTGGTGTGAGAGAACAGCTTTAATAAATGCCCCCATGTGTCTGACCGCGCTGGCGGTTCAGCTTCTGTACGTTTAATTAGCTAATCACGTTTTAAATGCTGTAACACTAATCATCAAAGTAAGAAAAATTATCCTGCGATTAGCATGTTTCTTTGTAGACATGGTAAGTGTGTGTTTTTTAAATGCACCATGGTAATGCCACATTATTTATTTTGCAATAGCTTGAAGAGATAATACAATATAAAGACCATGGTATTTAAATATGCTAATGTAAAGGCCATGGTATATAAATATGTATCATAGTATATATCAAAGAACAGTAGCATTACCGCCTGATACCCTCACACTACATCAGACCAGCACAGTGTTGCAATGTGATACCTTCTAAAGGGTGAGATGGTGTTAGGATGACTCGAATCCACACAGAAATCCCTTAACAATTCTCCTCTTGCATCTCTTGCCAATTAAGTAGTTATTAGTTTGGCTCTTGGTTATGTGCAAAGATGGCAGAGAGGAGGAAAACGCTCCACGGTAGTAGAATCTCATCCTAACCGTGTAAATGACGGTTAGCATGGCTTTCAGAAGGGATAAATGCTAGCCATATGGTCTGCTGGCCGTGTCCAAGTTTTCAAATTAGCGACTCTCATCCTCCTCGTTACTGCTGTTCCTGATGGGGGGCGGGGGGTCGTCCGCTGCCTGGGTGAGGTGGAGGCTGAAGTTCCTTTGACCAATGACTACTTTGTTCTCTGAGAGTGTGAGCATCAAACACACAACTATAAATTAACTGGTGTTAATTTTTTTGTGGAAGCTCCTGAGTTTTGTGGAAGCAGTCTGGCTGGCAACTTCTGTCTCACAACTTTTTAATATAGCTGTACGGTTCTGATAAACTGACTTAGTAACAACAGAGATAGTGCTGGCTGGGGTTATTACTGCTTATAAAGTTACTGTAGATGGAACTGACCATATTACACTGTCTTTCCCAAGCCCCTCCATATGGACCATATGCAAACATCCAGATTTCATCAGATTATTGGTGGAAAGAGAATTTCAAAAGAGGGAATGCTCTTTAAATCAGATTGTTGACTTTTGTGAAGGAAAAAAGTCTGACATCATTAAAGATACAGATTTAAAATGTAAGTTTTATTATTCTGTACAATACTTAACAAAGTGTGATGAATGGATTATGAAAAGTAGCTTTTGAATGTGCATTCAGCATGTTGCTCCACAGTCTCCACAGTGAATTTTAAAAAATGTTTTCAGAGTGACGCCTGTTTTATCATCCTGGTGACGGTGGCGAGGGTCTGTTCTCTGAAACCCGATTTCAAGCACAGTGCGCTTCAGCGGGAACAGCAGGCCTGTGCTGCAGCAGGGTAGACGTGCACTTCTGTGCAATGCAGCTGTGATTGGATGAACTCAGCCCGAGGTCACACACCTCCGCTCTTCACCCTGCTGCCACATCCATCAACGTCTCAGCACCCCCCCCAGCACGGCATGCTGGGAATTCACCGCTCCTCAGCACTACGATCAGACGGGAGAAGAAGCGAGGGGAACGAGAACAGAGCAGAGTGCGACACTGTAAAGGTTTTTATTTGAATTAGCTCCCACAACCCTTCAGACTTGTTACAGTCTCACCTGTTCCCCTCAGTTTAGCTCGTTTCAGTTTCGTGCACTAACGCGGTCTCCCACAAGCACGATTCGAACAGCACTTCTGAGTGTTTGGCATTGTGAGTAGGTCTTTTTCACACTCATTAATGGCCCCTCTTTCACACCCAGCCCCTCTCTGCCCAGCTGTGCAACAATCCCAGCCCCTGCAGCACACACCAGAGTCGACAGAAGGTGTGTGTGTGTGAGGACGTTTAGAGGCACATGTGTTGTAGCAGAGGGGCATTTGCACTGGGACGGCTTGCGCAGCTGTATTGTGGGAGCCAAACAAAGAGTTATTATTGTGTCTGTGGTGAGATAGTGTTATGAGGGTAGAGATGGGGGTGGGAGTTTGTGTTGGGGACGCCTCTGATTGGCCAATAAGACAGCGCTGCTGTTGGAACCAATTGTTGACTTGCCATCTGCCATCAAGAAAAGAGCGTGTATGCACGCTTTCCCCGTAGCCGGGTATTGAGTAGTTTGCGTCGCGGATAGACAAGGTGGGAGGGAAGGAGTGAATGAGAAAGAGAGACGCATGTACATGCAGATGTCGCACAGCATAATGGCTGCAACTCCAGACTCAATTTCAGGCTGCTGCTTGCTTGAATAGTCTGGGAAATTTTGTGTGTGTGATGCTAGAGTTCTGTTTGCACTTTACACATCATACCTCTATACTTAAAAATGTTATAGTTTTCATGTAGGGCTGTTAATTTAATGTTAATTTGGTGTAATTACTTTTAAAAAGGCAAATTGCTGTAATGAATCATGCTGTCTGACTTCTGACTGGATTTGTCTTCCATCAGGGCAGTTGAAGCTTGAAGTGCTACCTTCATGTTTTTGCAGGTTCACAGTCTGTAAGGAGTGAGAAGTGAGGAGATTTTCACACAGTTCACATTCTTGTGTTTAAAACAGCTAGAGAACAATGGAAAGAAGATAAATACAAGAGTTCAGATGCAGCTTTCAAAGTTGAACTACTTTTAACTTGATACAGTGTCTTAAAATTTCAGCTCTGAAGTTGCTGAAAAGCATGCAGTATGTATGTGTACATAGTTTAGCAATAAACTGTACAGTGTAAAAAGGCCTCTAAATCTTCCACAGACAGTTTAACATACTCTGGACTGTAGGAAAATATGTTTAATAATATATGGAAGTCTTTTTGTTATGTCTATTTAATGCTTTGATCTCCCACAACCATGTGTTTGAATTACCATCATTGACGGCTTTTCTCAGCCAGTAATGATTAATGTGTTAATTCAAACAATCTCATGTAATTAATTTGTTTAAAATTTGAATACACTGACAGCCCTATGTATATTTATGCAGTCATTTCTCTCTTGTAAGGTTCTTTAAGAAAATGCCACTCAGCTGGATGCTATTGAAATGAAGCGTCTTTGGCTACCTCTGAGGTATGCCACCAACAGCAGTCTATTCAGACCAATACAAATGCTCACACACCCTCTTTTCTCCAGAGCGGTGGGCTCAGACAAGGGCCTCACGCTCGCCTGTTCTTTCCTAACTGTGCTCAGAAAGGTCAGACGAGGACACAGCATCAGCTTGAGGCTTTTAATAACTTCTTTATCAAGAACTGATCATGGGTCGTAATTGATGACATAGGCTTCTTTTGTTATATTGAGTTTGTCTGAACATTCAGTTCTTTCAGTTCTTAATACTCGCTACAGCAGACAGAAGAAATACAAAAAGATCCATCCATAATGCTGAAGTGTGTAATGTCTGTCTGTGCCATTACCATCACCAAATGGAATGCAAAATAAGTTTTAAGCAGGCCTCCTGACCACCCCATCTGTCATTGGTTGGTCAAACAGATAGCCCCACCCCAAAACTCACAATATTGGTTCAAGCAAATGTCACTATATTGGGCTGGTTGGTTGCTCAAACAAACAAGGCAATGTTTTGACAGTACCACAGAGACACTGTCTAATACCTTTTTCAGTGAAATTAGCCCAGAAATAGCTTACAGAAATGGATAGGAGAAAATATTTGGACCTTGAAAAAAATCACACTGCCTAAACTATACATTTTTATTACTTTCCAGCCAGCTGAATGGGTAACATGCATTTCTTGTAGCATAATTCATAATTGTTTGTGTGTTAGAAGTGTTGTTTTGACTGCTGTGAACAAATTATTCAGTACTGGTGTTTTTCTCGGTTATAGCTGAGAGCTGCCGACTGCCATTAAGTGAAAAGACATTAATGTCGCAGTCTACAGCAAAACGATTTTTGCAGCTATAGTTGTAGTGATCTTTGTTGTATTTTATATTACCATTTCAGTGACATTTCAGAGACCAAAAACTAATATTGACTTATGTATTTTTCCCCTGTTCAATATATGTAAATCACAGACTTTTCAAAAGAGTTGATTTTGTGATTGACTTTGTTTCAAAGGTTCATACAGTTTCTGATAGATTACCAGTGGTACTTGAACAGTATGTGTTTTCAATAGCTGAGGCCAGTACAGATATCAAGAGAGCAAAGTGGTTGGATGCTGATTTGAAAACCAATTGAGACCTACAGAATATTGCTTAACTTAAAAAATAAACACTTATTTTAGACTAGATGTAATTTCAAAACTATTGTATTGTCATTATTTTTAACTTTTGTGTTAATCCGCCCAGTTGCCATAGTGACCGGGTGATGTTGATGACCTCAAAATGGTCAAATATTGGCTGACGAACTGCCTGGCTGACACTAGTTAGCACTTCAGTGATGTACTTCATTACAAGGGCTCCATCCAGCACTTACCAGTAGCATCTGTGGGGAAAGTCAAACACATCAAGAACAGCAGCTCAGGGTAAAGCAGCAGTTTGTGAACTCAAGTGTCATATCTGTCTATCTCCATTGAGAGAGCTGAATGCGTTTGATGTGAATGAAAGCGGGTGGTTGTCTTCCCCCCCAGCCTTGAGTGTTAGGGTGTGTTTGGCGTTGTGTGTGTGTGGTAATGTCTGGTGGTGGGGGGGTGGTATAACTGGGTCCGGGCAGGATCGCGAGGCGATAGTTGTTTACTTGTGCAGGGTTGTGTGTCTCTGGGGGAGATGGGTGGGAGATGTTGGTTACTGGAAGAATAGAGGCTAAAGGCCGCCTTACAAAGGCCGTGTTTAGAGGCGTGTGGGAGCAGAGTCTGGGCAGACAATAGGGCCGAGGGTTTCTTGTATTGTACCTCCATTGCCAGCTGTCTTCCAGCACAGCGGTCTGCTCTGGTGGATACACTGCTGAATAAATAATAGTAGCACCCCCTGCCACTCACATGTAATGGCCATTTAGAAGGGCCGGGGCCAGGGAGTGCACACATGGAGACTTTTGCACCTGTTCACCACTGGCCTGATGGTGTGGCCTTCGAGGACCCTAACTGTTGTGTGTGGCCCCTGTGTCATGGCCCTTTATCTCCCATTAGCTGTGGCCCCTGTAATGAAGTTGCCAACATTAGATTTTGACATTAAGTATAGTGCCAGTCCAGTAAGTCTTGTATGTTAAGTTTGGTTACTGTTCATTTCATCATCACTAACTTCATATTGACATCGCTAAAATTTGTTAAAGGAATATTCCTGGAAAAATACAAGTTAAGCTTGACAGCATTTGTCAGTTACCACAGAAATCTCATCCTCGAGTTTGTAAAAACATTCAAGTAAGTGTGTTTGACAGAAATCCACTTACATTGGAAGTATATGGGAAAAAGTCATTGTTTGTTGGCCTAAAACTGTTCATTTGTTTTTTGTGGGGGGTTCTGAGGCATAAGATTAAATTATTTTCTGTAGTAACTGACAGTATGTCACAGATTCTGTTGGAGATTAATTTACATTTAACATGTTGTTTATTCTATAAAGACACATACAGCGACGTGATATGCAAGGATAGTACTGGTTTTTGACGTTTACAAATGTGTTTTGAATAAAAGAAGGGCATTTTAGATAGTCCCTGTGTTTCAGATGTTTGGAGCCTGTATATATTATGCATGGTCCAGAGACTATGGTAACATGTGTAAGTCACCCTGGGAGAGCGTCCTGACTCGATGAATTAATGATGACTTTGATGATAATCCCACCACTGTATGTGTGTGTGGGTACAGAAAACTTGTTGAAATTCTGAGTGAACAATCTCATGAATTGAATCACCCATTAAATGGATGAACCAGTAAGATGGGTGAGAAAGCTCTTGTTGCCCTTGATCTCGTCTTGGCTTCAAAGGCTTGTCCTGTAATTCATCTCACACACAGACGCCTCTGTTTAGCGCACACGCATGCTCTCATGCACCCTGACAGACGTATTGTCAGTGCGGCCCTCCATAATGGCACAGTGTAAAATAATACAGCTTGCCCCTGGAGGACACGCCTTTTACCAGAGTTTGTTCCCTGACCTCTGGCTGCCACGGCAACAGTAGAGACGTGGTTCACGCCTCTTATTTTTAATGATTCATGAATCAGCCCCCTCACAGATGATTGTGACCTGTCATACTTTCTGCTAATCAATTCAAGAACTA
>JAZGTK010007662.1:0-19121 GCA_036877625.1 Ambastaia sidthimunki
TGTTTTTGGGGTGAAATGTGACCCAGATATGAGACTCACCCATAAAGACAAGCACATGGTAAAATATTCATGACAAGAGTCATCAGACACATCCAAATCTTCCTCATCTTTCATCCTCTCTTCAGACGGTCTGGAAGAGTCGCAGCTGGTGTATCTGTGAGGTGCAGCAGCGCTGCCGGCTGAGACATGAGACATTCAGCTGGGAGCTGCAGTCCACACTGATCTCCAGCAGTGGATGATGCCACTGCAGGACTGAGATAGAGGGCTGATATCACTCCTGCCAGCACTCAGTTCAGCCTGTGGCTTTGAGAACCGGGTTTATGTGCTCAGTACCACAGACTCACGCTCTGTCTTTAAGAGACGCTGCAGACGTCTCACAGCTGAGGTCAGGAGATCATGTCTCCACGCACACCTGCATGCTCACAAACACACAGTGTGTACACACACAGGTGTTATCTGAAGACTTCACTGACTGTACTGCTGATAACTTTGAGCAGTGTGGCTCAATGGGTAGCACTGTTGCCTCACAGCACTGCAAGAAAGTGTCAGGATTGAGTCCTGGCTGAGTCTTTCTGTGTTTGCATGTTCTCGTGAGTTTCTGTTGGGTAATCTGCTTTCCTCCCACAGTCCAAAGACATGCAGGTTAAGTAAACTACCAATACTAAACTTCCTGACTTGTGTGTAAATTAACAAAACAAACAAAATCAATAAAACAAATACATACAGCATCTAGCATCACAGTTAAACAGGTTAGTTAATGTCTATTTTTGACTTACATGCATCATTAGGGCTCACAGCATGTGACCAAACCAGAAACGTGTTTCTCTTAACTGATATTATACTGCATATTATTTAGCATATCAATCATGTTCATACAGTCAAGTTGAACAACATTAATCAACTTTAATCATATGAACATGTGGATTTAACAGCCTCAGTCTGAGTCTTATTGTAGAACTAAAATGTCAGTTTAATTGTGATTTCTGGAGCAGATACACGAATAAGATGGAAAATGTTACATGTGGGTGGATGAGGCCAATTAAATGGCTAGAATCAGTTTGAATAAGTTGCTATTATGATAGTGTTGCTTCAGATTAAGTTTAGTTCTGAATTCTGTGTGTTGAAGAAGCTTCTTTTGAAGAGTGACAATATCTTCATTATTTCTTTAGTTCTATAGCATCATGTTTTAAAATGCAATCAACACTGGTAAGATAAAACCAGAGAAACTTCAGCGTTTTCTAACTGCTGTTGCTGTCTGACTTTCTACTCTTTAAAGTCACTCTGACTTTTGATTAAAAATTTGCAAGATTCAGAATAATTCATAAATCTTGGCATGAAACCTCAGCCTGTAATAACTGAAGCTTATTGATGCTGCTGACAGATCTTGAGCAGCAGAAAGTTTTCAGCCATTAATCTGAAGTATTGTGCTGAACTTTGAGCTGTAAGAATCATCAAACTTATTGGTTTGAATCTAATAATAGAAACAGGAGAAATGTTGCTTTCATTATAAGACTGTCACTGGAATTCATGGGAGACAGAATTGTCAGGGTGGTCCTTTAACCCCAAACACCCAGAAGTGTGTTCTCATAATTAACCTGCACAAAAAACTCACAACAGTGTTAAAGGTTAAAGAATCCCAGATCTTTAAATGGATTCATTCAAGCATGTGGATCTGTGGCTGGCGGTGTGCAAGGGGACAAAAGTGCATGTGAGCACATAGACTGACTTCACTTAAACTGCTGTACATCACCGACTATCTCAACAGAGTCTCACACCTCCAAACGCAGGTCTGTGTTCACACCTACTGAACAATCTGGTGTAAAGAGTGACTCAGATATCTGACATGTTAATGGCCCTGCAGTCTTACAYTAAATGTAAAGAGGGAACCAGCTTTGGAAAGAATTSAKCTGTGTGTGTGTGTGTGTGTGYGYGYGTGTTGGGATTAGACTGCACATAAACACAGATTGTGTTAATGAAGGCAAGAGGAATAAATCATAAAGAGAAAACACACAAACTGTTAAATAACTAAATAATGAGAGTAAATGATTTACATTTAAATGGTGACTCACTGTCATGTCTATAAATATGTCAAATATTAAAATAACTCCAGCTAATAACACCAAACTGAGACAAAGTCAATACATAAATAAACTCAAAGAAGTCTCAACAAGAGTATTAACCTCTGAGATTAAAACCGGTTCATCTTCTCTGTTCTGATCAGTTTCCATCATAGATCTGAAGATCTTTAAAGATCTGATGAACAAATGACCAAGACTTCAGTCTCCACACAATGAATCTTCTTTTTCATTTGTCTTCTTTACTTAGAAGTGAACATTATTCAAACAGTTTTTAATTCTGTAACTTTTTTTCTTAATAACAGTTTTGATTTCATGTATAATGTTAAAAAAAGCTCTACTAACGTTTCTGCAATATTGTTAATGATAATATTGAGAGACCTTTAGAGATTATTTTGAGAGACCTTTAGAGAACATTTGGAGAGTTCTCTAAAAGTTAGCCAACGTTCTGAGAATGTTCCCTGTTAGATGGGTTAGGTTAGTTGAAAAGCCTGGCAGTCAGTACACCAGCATAACCAAAACCAGCATCTATCACATAACATACAGGACGCTTGTGTAACATGATTTGGTCTCTGATGTTTCAGTGAATGGAGGTGAATATTACCTGAGAGAAATGCCAGTGGAGCTTCATGCGTTTGGACAGAGCGTAGCTGCACTCGATGAGACGCGGTCGGCCGTTCACATCCACCAGGCACTTGTTATCATCATCATCAATGGTGGGACTCAACATGCCCACAAATAAGAGCTGAGTGCTGGTGTAGTAAACATTCTGTAATGAGAGAGAAGCACTGTCAGCAGATTCACATGAAGATGATTCAGATCTGAGCTCACAGAACAGTTCACACAGATCATGTGAAAGAGGCCTGACAGGCGATACTGTCATCATCTTAACAATGATTTGTTTTAATGAGTCAGTTGTACAGAAGACACTGTAGCACAAGATTGTGAGTGATTATGCTCATTTAGTCCCTGATGTGTAGAAAACATTTTCCCCAACTGATGAGTTCAGTACCGTCTGAATAACTACTGAAGATAACTGCAACACAAGCTGAGGTCAACCTTTAAACATATTAATATTAATAATCATTATTGTTAAACGTTCCTCCATCAGAGACCATGACTCATGAAACTGATTTCATTACAGGTAATTTTCTGAAACATAAATCTGAAACATTTTCATAGATAGCATTTAAACATTTTTATTATCAATTAATGTTTCTGGAAATACTCCACAAATTGCTTGCATGATAAAGTTTACAGGTAGTTTATATTAAAATATTAAATGCATTATTAAAAGATGAACTTAACAGTTATATGAAATTTCGACTGGCTGTTTATTTAATGTTTCATTTTGTATCTGAATCCATTGATGTGCAAATGCACAAATACATAAATACCTCCATCATAAATGTCAAACCATGTCATTTCTGTATTTGTTTTCTTTCAATTTTCAGTCTTCAGTAAATGTCATGTTTATATATTTCTCTTGGTTCACTAAGAGGTGTTTTACTCATGATATAAAAGTGTGAAGATAACATATTGCATTGGAGGCAGTCACACTGAACCTCGTGTGTTAATCAGTACATTAACACCCTCCAGCAGATGGTCACATTTAACCTCTGCTGAAGGTGAGTAAACTTTCACACAGATAGTTCAACATTTCTGTCAGGTTTGGAAAAGGGATAAATGGCTCTATTGGCTCTGTGCTTACATTATGATATCATAACATTACAATTAATAAATGAATCAAAATAGAGGCAGTGTATTTTAGGACTTCAACAGGAAATGACTAACATGTCACAGGACATGTGCCAATTAAGTCACAGAGTTAGAAGAAAACTACTGTGTTGTCACAGAAGGGTCAGCGTGTGAATACATTCAATGAGCCAATCACACCAGCGACGTTCACAGTGAACAGAATCACCAGCGGTCACCCAGATGGTCTCTGAGTTCAACCCATGTTGACTGACATGTAGAATGAGACGTCCAGGAGTTAGTGTGCATGCTTGCATATGTGACTGAGTGTAGTAGAGAAAAACCGAGCATAAGGGACGCAGCCAAGGGGCTAAAGAACATCTGGCAGACATGACAGTTTCTTCAGAGCCACTCTAGTCGAGACACATAAAGTCAGAAACTTAACATCATTTGCTTTCTCATGC
The DNA here is from genome assembly GCA_036877625.1 of Ambastaia sidthimunki. NCBI lineage: Eukaryota > Metazoa > Chordata > Actinopteri > Cypriniformes > Botiidae > Ambastaia > Ambastaia sidthimunki. The sequence goes on from JAZGTK010007662.1 coordinate 4,235, forward strand.
ATACAAAGTTCACTCATGGATGAACTCTTTAAATGTGGCTTCTAATGGAAGCTCTCAAGCAAAGACTGAGCTGAAAATTATTTGCAATTCGTTGCAGACAGAAAATTGAACACTGCCTGGATTTGCACTTGTGTAAAGAAAGTTTTTCTGAGAGTCTGCTGGCAAGCTTTCATTTTAAGAGATAATATTACCAATGTACTGTAAAGCAAAAGTGTTGATATTAGAGCTGAGAGCAGTATGTACTTTAACCTGTGACTCCAGTTCCAGTTAAAAACAGCTGAATATACTGTAAAGAAAAGCAGGTTAATGTTATACAACAGATTCACAATCTTTAAGGAATTATGATCTGTAAAGTCAACACCTGCCTCTGCTTTCATTCATCAGTTATAAATAAATGAGTTCAATTGATTAAAAAGCAGCTACACAGAAGAAATAATGTCATTATTCAGTTTAAAGTCAATTTGAGATCAATAACAATAATGTACTAATGGTCTGTTCTGCACTAGACAGTCTCTGTAAAAAACAGCGAAATGAACACTGCACCAATTTTATCCATCACCAACCAAAATGACAGGAATCAGTGACTGAGATTTTTCAAGATGCTCTTGAGGGGTTTCAAATGTTTTGAGAGCAGAGCAACCTTTCATAATCCACTTCAAACTCTATTTTCATATGAAACGCCCACTTTTCACCAGCCAATCAAAACCACACGGATTGTTGGTATTATTGTAAAGTGTCACACTACAGAAGTAAAAGGGGTTGCAAATACTGATTCATGGTGACTTTAACCAAGAGTAATGTTCTCCTTTTTAATAAATGTGACCATAAAACCATTATTAAAGCAGAAAGAACTTGTACAGGCACATAAATAGAGCAATAATTTGATAGTGTGAGGCAGAGAGCAGTCCGTGTACAAACTCCAGCATATCATGAAGATTAATGAAGAACAAGAGCGTCTGTGAGGAAAGTCTTGCCCTGATCTACAATATTTAGAAAAAAACAAGAGCAGCAATTAGCTGCTGACCTGCTAATAAGAAAAGCATCATTTATCTTCAGCCTTAATGAGGACTCGCTGTATTCCCACAGATCTGTTCAGGAACATGAATGTCATGAATGTGAGGGTGACATAAGGTTCATACGTCCTCCTACTTCAAACATTATTATCATTTAAGAAGTGAGATTTATTTAACTCAACCGTTTCTCATACAATGAGACTGAATGAAGAGCAAATGGAGACTTGTGCTTGCTGCTTGAGAGAGAGAGAGAGAGAGAGAGAGAGAGAGCACAGTTTGTATTTTGATCTGCCATCAAAAGATGTTAATGTTTTTCAAACAGTTCATTAAATTGATTTAGAAGCACTTACAGTACTGTTTGTCTACTACTGTTATGTCTTATTTTAGAGGATCATCTGAGACAAACGTGATACTCAGCTGAGTTGAGTCTTATATGCTATAAAAGAACAAGCTGAGCACAAGTTCTCTTTGTGTAACGTCAAGTAAAAGCTACAGCAGGCTGTTCCAGTGGCTGTCGCTTAGCATTGGCTGTTTCACAAATCTGCTCTAACATGCTATTACTGTTTCTTACGCTGTTGCACAGAGCGCTTGGAAGGGAGCGAGTCTAATCTCTGTGGGAACAGCTCTGTCTCACCGTTTATACTCGCTCTGTCGCGTGTTCACGTGCGCACAGCCCTGAGATCGCTTGCAAGCACTTCCAGACATGTTTTTGCATGAGTTTAAAAAGAACCACATTCTCTGCTCTCCTGTTCTGATGGAAAGTCTTGTGAGAAAAACCTCTTCTGGTTTGTAGTTACTTCAGATGTTCTGTAGGTAACACTATTGCAGGCGACCAGCTGCTGTTTTCTAATGAGTTCTGTGCGAGATCACTTGTGTTCAACACAAAATGTGCCGTCACAGGAAAGGAGGACGTGCTGAAATTCATGTTGAAGAATCATCTGATTTCTCTCATTATCAAACCTCTCATCAGTTATTTTAGGTTTCTAAGTCATTAAAAATGTAAAACGATATGCTGTTGGCATAGATGTGGTCTAATTTTTGTGAAAGGCCCCTTAAAAGACCCTCAAGAGTAAAGTCCTGATTATAACTCCAGAGGGGCACAGGTGTGACAAAGCTAATCTGAATCTAATCCCACTTTCAGACAAATTAACAAATCAGTGACTTAAAGAATATTCAAACTACCTCACATTGTTCTGTCTACAAAGTGCAGTATTGTATTTTTCATTACAACACAATGTCCTCCTGGCAATTAAGACTTTTATTTGAAAACATATTTCATTGACTGATACAAATAATCATGTTTTTATTCTTGCTTATAATAAAAATAGTCACTGTTATTTTCAAACCTAGAATAGATTTTATGTTTCTTTTAAGGTAAAATGTGTTTTTTATTGTCTGGGCTTTTGACGTTCCTTCCATTAATTTTGTTATATTTCAAACTAAAACAAATACCTATAAAAATAGGTCTCAATTTTTCCAAAATCAAGACAACAATGAAAACAAGTGTTTAACTGTCTCAATTCTTCCAGACTAAACACTGAATAATGCAATCATTACCAAAACTCACCCTGACATGATTGGTTATCTTGTGAAATGCACAACTGACCGGTTAACAATAACAAACAAATGTTTAGGTAGTGCATGCATCTTAAAAAACAGCCAAAATGTTTGTCCTGGGTCATTTTAAATTTAAAAACAAAACTATTTTTCTACTGCAACCAGAAAGTTGGTGTTTTATCTGATGAGATCTTTCCCTCTACATCACAATTAACCTTTACAGAAGTAGTTTTTCTTCCAGAATTTTCCCAATATAAATATTACAATGCTGATGAAATAATTCATTATATCATCACAATATGTTAAAACCTTAATAAATCCACATATACGAATGTACTCAACACATAAACCTTATCCAGTATCATTATACTGTTGAATAAATTGTGTCTACAGTGCCTTAAGACAAGCTTCTCTACATGCTCTGCTAATCTCAGGCCATCACTATCAATAACTCTTCACTCTCTCTGTCAAACACTCTGCTCACACGAAAGACGACGAACAAAGATGTGACTGATGTTTCTCAAGTGAAACTGAGTGTTTGGTTGGAGAGCTGTGTGTGAAGCTGCCGTTTACAAACCATTTCTCAGAATATTCCAGTGACCCTTGTAGAATTGAACAGGAAGTCTGGGTCCAGCTTTCTCCTCTGTGAAGAGCTCTTCAGAGCATCAACACACCCTTCAGGTTTCTGTGCAAGTTATAAAACTAAAGTGCCATTAACAGACACTTTACACCACAATTCTGACAGTTCTCAGAAATAAAATGTTCTTGTATGAATTTCAGAAACCTTTGCAAATTCTGACAGATTCAAACGGTAAACGCTTGATTGGGAATCATCAGTATTGTTAAATGCCAGTGTGTGTTTTTATCAGTGATTATTTAGAGAGGTGTGGCGCTTGATTTTACTTGATGTGAAAGCAATTAAATACATCAAGATTTTTCAATTGATTTTTCAACTGAACTGTTTGTGTGTCTCAGCACAATGCAGAAATGTCAATATCACAGCATCACTGCACAGTTTGCATCACCGCCACACAATGTTCTGTATCACATTTATTTTACGGTGATGTTAGACAGACGTGGCAGAAAGGCTGAAGAACAGAACAGCCATCCCTGAATTACTCTTCTGACTGATTTATTATCCCATCCTTCTGTTTCCTCTGCTGTATGTGACTGTACTGTTACTGTCCTCTTGTGTAAAGTCACGTGTCTTGTCTCATGTGCTCTTATATCACTCCAGCAAAGGCATTTTTAATAACTTATATTACAGATAAAGCAATAACCATCCACAGAAAATCTGTTCACTGGTTTCTCCTCCATAGCTCAGAAGATTCAATTTCTCAGTTTTCAGTAATGGTTTAATAACAGTTTGGAAAGTTTTAACTTTGTCTCAGATGTTTCTCCTAAAGGTCTTTAGGAGACATAAAAATATTCTATCTTGAAAAATTCTGTTCTATTCTATCTCTATTCTTCTATCTTGGCACAGTTAAGCACAATTTGAGACATCATTGAGAACTCTTCTGAAACTTTTCATTTTACAGTTGTCTAGGAGAACCTTAGATTTTAAGAAGATCAAAATTTGTGATTTTCTTTTCCTTCATGTACCAACATAAAATTAGATTATTTTTGAAAATTGGTCATTACACATTTTCTGAGAGTGTAACTCAGTCCCTCCTGGTTGATTTTCCCTTATTTTCTTTTATATTTAAACTTAATATTCAATAAATATGGCAAAACATTCCTTACAAAAATATAAAACAAAATTTGTCTTAAGCTGAATAAAACATCACAAAATCTTACGTTTGTTATTTCTGAACTGACAAATCAGAAAATTCCCTGTTGATTTCAAAGCAACAATAAATCAGAAACTGAAAAGTTCATCTTTTACCTGTGAAGGTTTTCATGTAACATTTCTGAACTGATTTGGAGAGAAATGTTGGATTTTCTCTTAGCAGTATCTGGTTCATTTCAAACCGTTTCATGTTCTCTGAGAACTTTGGCATTTGTCACACCAGCTCTGTTTCTTCAGTCAGATGGGAATCTTTACAAGCTTCTTGTTCTGACTATTCTCTGATAGTCTCTGATCTCTTAACATGTTCTTGCATTTCTTTCCAACCCTTTTTCCTGACCTCAGTGTTTTTATCAGGGCCGCAGCGCACTGTAGAAAATCCTGCATCATTTACACAAGCAAAACTCAAGTGTGACTTTATCAGTATTCTTGTTCTGCTATCGCAGCCCTGATGTTTCCTGTAGGACATTCAAATCTAGTTTAGTGTTTCTTTGGTGTTTTATGTTGCCATTCAGGCCAGATACACTCTAAAAATGGCTGCGTTAGAAACAACACAACTGCTGCTTTTAAACATCATAAGAGTCTCTTCAAACAACCAGCAGATTTAACCCAACAACTGGAAACTAGCCAAAAGTGCTTCAAATAACCCAGCAAATAAACCCAACAGGCTCAACCAGTTAAAAAATAAACCAGTAGTTTTTAGAGTGTACATTTTAATTAAAGACTTATTAAAACCCATCAGAGAAGATAAAGACAGCTCCAGCCTCTCTGAATCCCACTGAAGCATGTACACAGACAGCAGATGAAATAAGGGCAGGTAACTCACCTGAGGTGTCATGCCGTGGCAGATGTAAAGGATGGGAACATTATCTGTGTCCGGTCCTTGATCGAGACACAAGTCACTCTTTAAAGAGTTCTTCAGCTGAGGAGAAACAAAGTGGATCAGTTTTACATCCTAAATCAAGTGCAGACGTTATATAGCTTGATTTGTTTTTCTCTCTTATTTGTTTAAATCTTTCTTATACTATAGTTAGTAGTCAGAGGGTTAGTTAATATCAGAAGTGGTCAGAAAGGGTTTCTCAGCAGAGAATTAAAAACCTGGAGATTTCTGTCTCCTATGGTTAAGATTAGGTGTGGGGCAGGCTTTACTGAAACAGGTAGCAGCCTTAATAGTTGTGAACCAATTAGAAGCAGGGGATTCAAAATCTCACGTGGAGACAAATTTTGGTACAGCACTGAACTGTTGTAGAGTGAAAATGCTGTCACACCGATCCGCTCTCATACTCTGTTCCAGTTTTATGTTGCTTGATGCTACGGCTTCTTTTGGAAGCGTTATAGTTGGCGGAGAAAAATGCACAAACTGTCCAAATTTGTCTGAAAATGATCTTATCTTGTTAAAGTTAATATCTTGTTTCATAACTGTTGCATTAAAGCAACATCCCAGCGTCACTCATGCTGCTGTCAGTCATTTCAGCATCGGCAGGTGATGGTCTGTGATGCAGTGCTGATATTCAGTACCACAGCACTGCTTCAGTGTGACAGACATACAGCAGTAACACTCAAGACTCAAGTTTCTCAGTTGCATCTTAATGTGATTCAATTCTCTTCTTCTAATTACTGTTTCTAATTATAAAAATCATTTTCATAAGCGTATGCACACGCACGAACCCTCTAAATCACAATCCAGTCAAAGACGTCTGTGCAGTTAAAGAGGTTTCATGTCCTGTTTCCACAAACAATTTGAACTGGTTGTTCTGTTCCTCTGATTTTTTTGTACGCATCACCAAAATCATTTTAAGCAAAGCCTCAGAAACATCGTTTTCCCGGGAGGTTTAGGAGTTGATTATACTGGTTACATTTGTTGAAAACAATGTGTGACAGTGACAGAAGAATTCCTAGCGGAGGACTTCAATGGATCTTATCTGTGTTTTGGCATTTTCTGTAGGATTTAGCTCAACACTGCTGTGTGTTTTATCACCGCGTGCTGAATTTCCAGCCAGTGTGACTGACAGGCTCATCAAATGCAGTCACTCGGAGTAAAGTAATGAGGGCGAGAGCTATTTCTGAGCCCTTTCACTCCCAGAATTCATTTCAATAAGGCTGACCTATTTTCCACTGTTTCTGCCTCTTTAAATTGCTCCTTGGGAAACACGTGATGAAATTAAACACAGGATGAACATCACGTTAACCAGACAACCTGTTTTCACGTCAGGAGAGTCGAGAACATAATGATTGTCTGGAAGGAAATCAAACTGAAACTAATAGTTTGGACTGGACACGCATGGCTAATGTACACAGTGCGGGTACGATACGCTTTAGCGTCTATCAGCGTGCTTTGCAGGCATCGTTTGGTCAAGCAGTTTGGGAAATCGTGTTCAAACGCTTCAGATGGATAAGTGACTGCAGCTCTCAAATCCGGCCTCAGTGGGGTAATATCTGAATGTTCATGACAGACTTTAGCTGACTCAGCACTCACTGGATCTGCGGTTAGCTTCACGTGAAGACACTTTAAGATGCATCAAGAGAGTCTTGCTAAGACTTCTCATGTTCAGGGTTTATCACAACACAATCTGTTTCCAATTTACACAGCTTTGGGGAAATGAATCAATTTGGCAAAACGTACAGGAGAGAAATAAAGGAACATTGTATCGACAGATTCACAACAATCGTGCTACTGTACTATGTAACGTCACACTATTAGCTAGCGAAACTGAATTTGATGTAGTAGATGTTTGTTTACATGATGATACAGAGTTATTATAATTCTGTATATAAATCAAATACTGATATTAAATATTACGCAGCAGTTAGTTCTGGTCCTCATTCTGACTGAACAAGAACGAATCACAGATTTAATCATTTCCTCAGACGACATGTGACAGTAGATGCAGGTACTGACACATTCAGACATGATGATTTATCAAGAAATAATTATTACAGTCACTAAATATTTCACTGGATTTCTCCAAAGGTCACATGGATTTATTTTACATCATTAAACATGATGTCGCTGTGCTTGTCTGAAGTCACATTTTCTGATGAGACACAAAACACGGCTGGTGAATTCACTGAGTGACGGGCTTTTAAAGACAGTCTTTATTTGTCATGAAACATCTGCTGGACATTTAAGATTTCTTTCACTGCAACAGTAGAGTTTGATGTAAAAACTTACCACACCGTATGCGATGGTGTCTGTGTACATTCTCATCTCAGGGTAGATGTTCACCAGATACCAGCGAAAAGTCTTACACTGCAGTCTCTTCCTCAACGCTTTCCTCTCTGTGATGTCACCAATATCAACACCTGAGTCCTGATCTCACACACACGCACACACACACACACACACGCGCACACACACACACACACACGCACGCGCACACACACACACACACGCACACACGCACACACACACAGGCTTCTTTATTGTGTTCACTTTCATTAATCCATCTCCTATAATGAGAATTCTGCCTCCAATGAGGACTCAACAATACACTGTCAATCGATCAACATTTAATCGTAATTTTGTAGCTAATGCATTCAGTTCATTTTTAAATAAGGAAAACTAAATAATAGGCTGTAATAATTAGGTCTGGAAATTTGTGTGCATGACACTTGTGGTGCAAATTTATGCAAGAGGTCTGAAAAATAACAAACCAGACAGATCCTTTATTTCTTAAACTGCTTCAAAAGCTCAAAGCAAATTTCACTTGTTGAGCATTGCAGAAAATTTAATTAAATCATTTGAAGAATGAAAAGACATTATTTCTGTCAGCCCATCTGTTTTGTGTTTGTTTTATAAATCAATTATCCACAGGGAGGGTCTTTCTCCATCATGTACTAACAAACAGGTGCTCACCAGAGAATTGTGTTCATGAGACAGTTCAGATCAGCTGTGAATGTTCTGATTAGTTTTCACAAATCACACAGAACAGACTGAAACTGATATAAATGACTCATCAAAAGCAAAAGTGTTAAACATATGCATGCAATAACAACCAATAAACAACCAATAAAATACAAAACAGGTACAGAAAGAGTATCAGACTGCCAGTAAAGTGTCAGCTTTACACTGTATCTTACAGTACAGACTGATTCAGATACAGCAGTGACCTGTGTGCTGGTGGACGTGACACTGGAAGGTCTAAATGTTTCTCAGCGTGCAGGAATCACGTTTGTTTCGGCATCGACTGTAATTTCCTCCTCAATCCTGGTCTCAGGAAACTGCTGTGATCTCACACAGCCTCCGTGCTCACGATCTTAATTGTGTCTCACTGATGAATGCATGAACGGGGCCAAATCTCTCCAAATAAATGGAGCTCTGTAACATATGCTGAGGGTGAAGCTGAGGGCTGGAGAACTATAAATGAGGAAATGATTGTTTAATAGACAGTAACAATAACAGCTGAATGTGCGTTCAGAATCACTTTCATACTGATGTTGTAATCAGATCTATTCTGCATAAGCTCACGCTGTGAATGACTTTACAGTTAATAAGAGCCACAGAGAAAACAACAGAAACTGTGTACTTACAACATTTCTGAAGATTTGAGATGACGCTAATAAAGCAACTTCAGTGTCTGATCTGCAAAACTGGCAAAAATGGTTTGAATCAACTCAATGGTTTAAATACAACTTCCTGAAACTGCTCAGTCTGTCACAGGTGTGTGCTGTGCAGGTGACTGGCTGGAACAGACTTCAGGTCATCCTTTTTCATTCTGATAAATTCAAAACAGTGGATCTCCAGAAACTTCTGTTGATTCTTTCTGCACTGGGCATCATGAGAACTTTTCTTCCCTGCTTTAAATTCTGTCTTTGGAAAGGAGGGGTGTGTGTGTGTCACATCAGATGGTCTCTTGAGGTTTGTTTTGGAGGCCCGAGCATCACTCAGGAAGAGCTGCCAGCATGAAACCTCACTGTGACTGTGCAAACTTCCAAAACATCTCAGCCTGGATGAAAAACATCAACTCAACTGTACTGACAACCAGCTCTGCGATTTCACCATGCAGCCACAACACGAAGACCATCAAAATCAGCAAAGAACCTGGAGGAACTGTTTGGTGACCTTATAACTCCACTCAACTCTCCGTGAGCACTCTGACACACTTCATAAAATGTAAATGCTACATAAGTAAATGTCGACATAACTTTGAGTGGCGTGACGCTCTCACCTCCTGTGGAATGTTCCAGGCCATGTAGACGTGACTCTTAAAATCATCCATCCACACTTCAGCCACTCTCAGAGCGTTTCTGCGCACATGTGCAGTGAGATCCTCCGTGTAGGGCTTGTGAGCGCGCTCGATGTGGGCGATACGAGCGCAGGGCAACACCTCCACACTTCCACCACACTGCCACACCTGCACACACACACACAGTCATGTGATTCATTAGTACCATTTTCTTATCTATGTGCCATGTCATTATGATTTTGTGGAACAATGGGCCGAGAGGCCATGCATTCCTGAAATAAATTTGAAATTGAAAAATAACATTTTCTCGGCGTTACACTGAGAACTAAAAGAAAACATGCTTGGCAAGAAAGTTCTACTGATGAGGAGCAGATGTTTAAAAATTATGATCTTGCATTATGTGTCTTTACAATTTGCACAAAATAAGATTTGGTTTTCACATACAATCTTTTATATATTATGACATCTCATCCATTTTTGGAAAACAAAGACATATACATTCATGCATATAATAAAATATGCCTGGAACCAACTTTTTCAACTTAATATTTACAACATCAGAGACCTGAAAGCTGGACAGGAGCTGCATGTTAAGATCAGCCGACTTTCAAAGAGCTGAGTGTGTGTAAGTGACACTGTATGAGGACAGAGCTGAACGCAACCATCCTGTTTCTACAGGTGTCATCTGTCCTCACAGTGAGCAGTCAGATGAAGGTCTCACCACATCAAACAGAAGTGTTTGTCAATGTATAGCTCACTGTAAGGGCCGTTTACTCCCACAGCAATTGGCTGTGACAAACTGACCTGCAGTCATTTGTTTTCGCTGCGAGTTGTGACACGAGCAGCGGCTGTTACTGGCGACGTGACAGAATTTAACAGCAACCTGCAGCAGCAAAAAGTTTCACAGTCATTCAGCTACAGCGAGAACAAGCAGATCTATGAGATCCATACAAGAGATGCAGAACCATCACTGAGATCTTCAGATCAAATCTAAAACACACCGGCACTCTGGCTCTATGCTGGAACTAAATATACCAGGATTTTAAAGATGACATCAGCAGTGTCCATGACAACAACACAACGTGTCATTACGTTTTAAACATCTACTGTAAAACATTAACTGTACACACGTCAAAACTGTCTATTTTACAGAACATACAGTATAGTAAGTGCACAACTTTCATTTGAGATTCAATGAATACTGACTACAAATGTACCAGTTCATTGTATATTGAAATGAATTGAAATTACATTTTACAACAGTTAATGTTCAACTGATCTGACATTTACAAACTTGTAAAAAATTGATGTAAATTAAATACCATCATATGAGTGCAAATGATTTCACTTTATTCAGTCCCTGTGTTTCGTGTTTGATGTTTATAGCTCTGTGCATCCCTAAAGTTAACAGTTACAGTATGCATAAAAGCATTTCAAACATCTGAACATAAAACTGTACGTTACTTACACGTTACTTAATACAGCTGAATACTAATGAGATCTAAACATGCAAAAAACTCCCATGATGACATCCACAAGACAAAGGTGGAAATAAAAGTACAACTCAGTTGGACGGTTTCCCAGATCATGGTAAGAACTGCAATTAATAGCACTTACTAGCATATACTTAACTGGCAGTTGTTAAATTAAAAGAAAAGAAGAAAATAAAAATTCTCTGTGTGGGTGGAATTGCTGTTTGTCATGGATTATTGTTGTTGTGGACTAAAGCACACATTAGTGGTCGTGCTGCTCTGATATTTTACTCCTGTATAATTTACCCGTCAGAAAGCACGCTGGACAGTCTTTGGTCTGTTGTGAGCAACATGCGCAATAAACTGAGTAGTGGGTGGTTTTAAACTGTCTGTTTCTCGAGCGTGTGCGTGAACGTGCGACCGCCCGCTTTTAGCCCTTATTTCTGTCTGCCAGTTCCCCTACAGACACCCACAATCCCTCTAAAACGAGAGAAGTCGTGGAGTTTGGAGAACTCCTCCAGTGTACTAACATTGACTCTGGAATGATCTTCTTCATGTCTGGATGTGTTTCGCTGGGATGACACTGATTGCAAAGTGCGCTGGTTCAAATGAGCCAAAATGTCATTCATTTCCCAGTGCAAACATTTGTTCAAGGGGGCTTGATTTCTGAGTGCAGTGTACTCGCTCTACTGTATCATAGAAAAGTGTGCTATACATATGAGTTACAGATTCAACACCACATTTAACACAGAACACTAGTGTGTACTGCTGCTACTGTATTGTACATACTGAACACTGCCTACACAATTATTAAAAATAGCATGTGAAACAGTACATGTTATGTAAGGGCTATTGTGCAGTGAGCTGGCCATAACTGTAATAAAACCAATAAATATACTTGGACAGGGCAGTCAGATTCCTGTAGCACCCAGAGGAGGTTTATTTTGTGATAATGACTGTCTGACTGTACATCACCTCACTTATTACACGGCCACTTACCAAATAAATGAATACATGGAATGAAATATTGATTTGAGTTCTAATGTTAGTCTCTCAGTGGACTGACTGCATTGCATTGTGGGTAACTGAACTCCATATAGCATGTTCTGGATGTATGCAGTATGCAACTGTTGTAGGATCTTCCACAAATATAGAAGTTGCAGTTTACATGCTACAGAAATAGTAAGTGTAGTATGCTTGTCTGTTATTTTAAACGCAGCCACCTTCCTGTTCCTTCCTTGATCTGTGTGTCGGGTCACAGACAGCACCGAAGGCTCTGCCATCAACACACCGCCATCCCTGTGTGTTCTGCCAGAGGAATTTTTGCATCTAATTTGCAACCTCTAATAAAGAAGACTTGTGAAGATGACATCTCTATAAATACTTCTGAATTTCTGTCACCTTGCTGTGTTGAGTTTTCCACACTTAACTAACTGTATAGCAAGTCAGCATGTCACAACTGCGAATCTGAGCCAGAGTTCACAGAGAAAAGCTGCAGGAAGTGGGAACGTATGTAAAGTTCCATTAATCAGTTACACTCCAGCACTCTCATCTCTGAGAACTGTGCTGAGGAGACTCTTTACTGTAGATAACAGTAGACGCGTTCTATCTCTGACTGGAAAAGACCATCTGTTTCAACGTCTAAGGTGCCTCATCAGCAAACTCTTCATTCCTTTAGATACAGAGAGCGAGTAAGAGTCCACAGAACGTTCTTCAGTGTCCTTTAGACCTTGACCTGCAGCAAACACACCAGCTTCAATTTTCCTTCATTCCTTACCTCAAAATCCTCTCAAATAAGAGTGTAACGCTACGAGTTTACACAACAAAAGTGCTAACAGTTCTTTGATATCATGAACGGATCAATAGTTTGTTTTAGAAGAGATTGCTTGAGTAGAATAAGATTCCACACAGATTAAAGTGAAGAATATATGAAGGTTATGAAGGTTCAGCCCTTCATATAATGTAATTAAGAACAAAATCTCACAGGACTGACAGCAGTCTGCAATCTCACAATGAAAGGTCCAGCACAGCTTTCACTCCAAACTCAAAAGAAAAAATGATATTAGAATTTATTCCTGTAACACCCATAAAAGGACAAAATAGCCTTTTCTTCCTTTTTCTATAAAAAAGTGGTATAACTTTTTTCTTTAGATATTTGATCAGATATTTCAGGCTATCAGTCATCGTTCAGCTGCTCTTGTCCAGTTTTAAACTATAAAACTTCCTCATGACCCATTTATTTTTTATCTCTGGCACACTATAACTCGCTTACATGTTCCACATAATGGCCTTTATTTTTTCATGAGCTTGAGCATCATTTCATTTGCATATTATATAAACCCTTCATGAGCTGAATCACACTGTGTTTAATCTCCGTTTGTCACCTCAGAAGGATTCAGACAGCATGTGATTCATTTCCTTCTCACCCACTTTCAGTATTTAACTCAAATTAAAGACCTCGTGGCCTTCCTGTAGCTCAACTGACAGAGGGTTTAGAAATGACAAGGGTTCGATTCTTAGGGAAAGCATGATCTGATGAAATGTATAAATGCTATAAATGTGTGAAAATTTACCACACGGTTCTTAAGAATCTATTTCTACCTGAACTGACCCATGGGTTTATAATATTAAACAACACTGTTAAAGTGGTTAAAAATAAATAAGACGTTATATGGGAAGACCGGGACAAGTAAGTCAGTAACCAAACTAATGCAGATATGTGACTTTCAAAATATAAACCCACCCTAAAAATGACTGACTGGATTAAGGGAAAGTGAGTCTGTCTGTGGTTTTTATACTGATCATTACTCTGTGTTAATGGAAGGAAAATCTGAGACTTTATTCTGTGATCACAGCTCACACTCAGAACTCAGAGCTGTTACTCTGTATGAGGATTCACATGACACATGAAAGCTGGCAATCGCAGGTTAAATGAGCTATAAGGCAGTTCTAATCTAAATAAATCGCCTCTATCTTCTCCCAGCATCGTGTTCTTTCATTGCTTTACTAGAAACCATCTATAAACAGAGACTGACTACATGTAAAAACTCAGCACAGAGCGTCCCAGTGTGACTTCTAGTGTAATCAGAACGATTCGCTTTACATTTATCCACAAAGCAGCGAGGGACAGAGAAAAAGTGCGTCTCTGAGGAAAATTGCGTCCGCTTTCACAGAAAAGCAATCAGAAGCCCATTATCAGGCATAAAAATCTTAAAAGCATGCCATTCACGGAGGAAAATTAGCAGGGAGGGTAATGCGGCCCACTCTCTCTTTAAGTGTGACAGATGGTTATTTTTTACTGTGTTTGGTGAGAGTGGTCAAAGCATTGAACTCATTTTAGTGCCGAGCTGACGCACAGAGGACAGGCAGGAGCATTTGTCCTCTTCTCTGTGGATGTTATTAATGGACTTTCTCTGTGACTCATCTGACCTCAACTTGCAGTTTATAAAGTGCCTTCAAAAGTACTTGAACGCCTAAGCCACGGTTGAAAATGCATGAAGTGGCGTCTATTTTACACAAGCACACTTATAACACTTCTCATAAATATCTTCAAGAACTAAATGACATAAAACACACCTGCTATGAGAGAGAAGCACAAACACACACCAGCTGCAGTGTACCTGACTTTAATAAACCCAACATGAGCTGCAGTGTACCTGACCATAATAAACCCAACATGAGCTGCAGTGTACCCGACCATAATAAACCCAACATGAGCTGCAGTGTACCTGACCATAATAAACCCAACATGAGCTGCAGTGTACGTGACCATAATAAACCCAACATGAGCTGCAGTGTACGTGACCATAATAAACCCAACATGAGCTGCAGTGTACCCGACCATAATAAACCCAACATGAGCTGCAGTGTACC
>JAZGTK010007663.1:0-14852 GCA_036877625.1 Ambastaia sidthimunki
TCCTGGTTCTTCCATGTTTCCTGGTTCTTCCATGTTTCCTGGTTCTTCCATGTTTCCTGGTTCTTCCATGTTTCCTGGTTCTTCCATGTTTCCTGGTTCTTCCTTGAGTCGTTTGGATTATCTATATTAAAGAGTTTGTTGGTGTTCTCCGTGGTTTTGTTCCTTGCTCCGGAAGCCCGTGTATGGTATCGTGACAGCTGTACATTTTAGTTGTTTTAAAATGGGTAAGGGTTGTTCCAGCTGAAGCAGTGGTTACCAATGTTTAGAATCAGAATACACAATTCTGCCACACAAATATTTCACAAACCAAACTGCAGGCATTACATTGTGGCACATTGTGACCTGTCTGTCTTTGTAATAGAAGTTTTATTTCCAGAGAGCAACTGGTGTGCAATAGCTTTTGTCATAATTTTGTGTCAAACACTATTAGCATCTCAAACCTCAGGATAAGGAAACATATATATAATTTAAATGGTTTTTAATATCAAATTATCATTATGACTAGAAATTAAATATAACAGCATCAGCTAACAACCAAAACCTATCATTGTGCCATAGACTCTCAATCTCATTTAAACAAATTTAGAGGCAAAGGTCAATAAAACTAGTACTTCAGTAATCATCTTCTAAATGTCAGCTGTCTATACCTTTAGCCCTCAGCTGTCAGCCTAACGATTTGCTGTTCTCTTTATGGTTAAAGTGACACCAAGAACAAACTAACCCAAAGAGCAAGAAACCACTGAGGCATGTTAGCTGAGTTAAAACTCCTGTTTAAGGTTATGGTATTTTTAAGAACTAACACTGATATTAGCATATTACCATGGTTTTTTTTTTTTTCTCTTATATGTAAAAGTAGTCGTGAAAAATTCAAGATTGACAATTCAAAAACAAAACATAAATGGATATTTAATTTCTACTAAAAATGATTGCTTTTGTGATTCAGATTGAAAGTTTTCCCACTTGGGACACAGATAGAATAATGAGTGGTCACCCTGTTTACTTTGAATTAACCTACCACAGATTTTAATCTCTTTTCCACTTTTAATTTTGATTGATTGATTTTTGATTCTGGCGATCTTACATTTGGCACACCCAGACTGCATGTCATGATTCAAAACTCGGATAGCTTAATTTAGAAATATGAAAATAAACCTTTACCCGACCCCACCACTGACCATTTAGATTGAGGAAAACGGATGAACATTTCTTGTTTATAGCATCCCAAATGAAACAATTACATCCAACAGATAGCGGTAATTATCGGAAAACCATTAACATTTTAATGTTACATACCCTCATCATTTACGGTACATACAGGAGGTGCAGTAGAAAAAACAAAAACACACAGACATAGACAAAATATTAAAATAAATGTTTCCCTAAATTTAGGGAAACTTGTCTGGCTTTTAGTCATGATTTTCTTGTTTGGGATTTTTGTTTGTTCCTCCTTGTTCTTCTAGTCTTCTATATTCTATTTTTGTTATGAAAGACCTCTGGATTATAAACATAAAACTTTTGGACTTTTGCTTACAAACTGTCCTTGAGGAAGAAAGGCTAAGCTGCTTTGAGTGAAGTTTGTCAATATAGATTTTGAGAAAAGTACAATACAACAGCACACATTTGGAACTACAAAGAGCCAAGATCAACAGACAAGTGAAAAGTTCTTTACTATGAGTGAATAAAGGTATTTGCCGATTGTAGGCCTTTCCTTAAACCAACAAGATCCACATAGATATGTAATATGATATTAACAATGTTTTAACACAAAATTTTGCTGGTGTTAGAAATTTAAGTACCATCATGAATATTGTGATAATTTTAATGTACTTTTTATTTGGCTATTATGTTTCTTAATGTCAGGGTTCCATGTTTTCTTTTTTAATATCTCTTATTTTGAGGTTTAGTTTTGTAGTTATTGTCCTTGGTCCTTTTAGTTCCCTCATGTGTCTTGTTCCCATTGGTTCTTTTGTCTCATGTGTTATGTCCTCATTATCCTTGATTGTTTTGTGTATTTAAGCCTTGTGTATTTAAGTCCAGCTTTGTTTATGTCTAGACATTCTTTTGTTGGTGAGTTCCATCCAAGCGGATTTGGGTTTTCTTCTAATAAATTAGAAGAATTAGAAAAATTGTACTTGGGTTCCCTTTCAGTCAGTTATGTTTGATGTTACATTAATGTATTGACGTAAGGGGTCTCATTTGGGAGCCCAATCACCTTTGGGTAGTAGAAAAATGCACCAATGAACGTTGGCTTGTGAGGAAAAAGCCAATGAGCATTGGGCAAAGGAGTTGCAAGCTGAGCCACACCTACCTGGCATGTGGGTATATACGGCTGGCTGAAGCTCACTTTCATTCTGATTTTTGCAGAGTGTTTTGAGAGCTTTCATGCTTTTATTCATTCATTTTTGAGCTAGAGAACCACCCAAAACGTTTCTGAATTATATGCCACGAACAGTGGTTCTACGCCCATTTTAAGGCAGAGGTGCTTGTTTCTAGGAGGTGATGACCTTCCACCGAAGGAAGGCTGGGTGGAGAATCTTTTGTTTTCTTCTGTTCTGTTCTGCCAGCAGTCCACAGCCTGGCGGTACTACCCTTATATGAAAAATGAAGCAGTTTCACACTCTGGGCCAAACTGGATGCTGCCTGACAGTGAGAGGCACATTGCTTCCTTACTCCCAGGCTAGTAAAAAAAAGAAAGCGAAGAAAGGTTACATTTGTAGGGTGCACTGCCCCCTCACGCACCTCTTGCCACCACACTGCCAAGGCTCGTAGCTCAGCTCCCTTTCCGGCTCAAGCTGGGCCATGGCACATCACCTTGCTGCCCCACCCCAGGCATGACTGTTGTCTGGAGCATCTCTTCTCTTTTCTCAGTATGGAGTTGGATTCAATCAGTATTCTGGTGCTCCTCTCCGACGAGCGCACACAGTCACTGCTGCGATGCCTGAACCTGTTTAGAGCCAGGACAGTGAAACTGTTTCAGAGGCTCCTCAGGCATATGGCATCTATGGCTGCTTTTACCCTGCTTGGTCTGACGCATATGAGAATGCTGCAGCACTGGCTACACGACTGAGTCCTAAAATGGGCATGGCAGCGTGGAACACACTGTGTGACCACAACACGGTCTTGCCATCAAACCTTCAGCCCTTTGTCAGACATTGCCTTTCTACAGGCTGGAATGCTCTTAGAACAAGTGTCCAAGCACATTGTTGTACAACAGATGCTTCCAAGAAGGGCTGGTGTGCTGTGTGCAATGAGCAAGTGGCTTCGGGTTACTAAACAGGACCTTGACGCCTGTGGCACATCAATTGCCTCGAGTTGTTGGCCATATTAATCCGTTACTGCAGGGCAGACATGTGCTAGTCTGCACCGACAGCACAGCGACAGTGAACCTTCTTGCTGCTTGCACCATACCGGCCCACCCAGCCATGGTTTTTGGACATGATGCTCCTTGCAACAGCCTACCCTGCCCCATCCTTCTTCTAATAAATAGCACTTGGGGTTTCTTCTAATAAACTGCACTTGGGTTTACTTGCCTGCAGTGGATCCTTTAATGACAGTTAAAGTTTGTCAACTAAAACAAGATTAGTAAATTGGAATTGGTAAATTTGATTGTTTCCATTAATGAGGTCAAACTGTCCAAACAATTGAATTGATTCAAAATCACTTAATAATTTCTTTTAAAATGTTCATGTGTATGAACATGTTCAATCTCTGTATGCAGTTTTTATGTATTACCATGTTATAGCAATATATATGTAGGTAACTATAGCTGTTTTTTTCTGTTTTGTTAATATTGATGCATAAAAAGTAATGCTTACATAACATTTTGTCTGTTTATTGAAATACCTGCTTATAATATACATTATTTTGTATCTTTTTGTAGTATTTACAGTTTTTTCACATTTGTTTTAAACATTTGGCTTGTGAGTGGTACAAAGCTATTTCAGAGCAAAAACATAAATATTAAGATTAATTTTAGGGCCACAAAATACTTTAATATTGTAAAATGTTTGGTTTTTCAACTTTATCACCCAGCCCTTGCAGTCAGCTACTTGGAATATCATCTTTAAAATTGTTAACACTTTAAAAAAAGTGTTGTTTGAAGAACATGATCACATTTTTCATGTTGGCCATTCATGTTCATGAGAATACAAGTATTCATTGATTTATAGAAAGTATTCTTTGGTTTACAACAATTTAAATTTGCATTGCATTTAATTTACATTTATGTTAAAGAAGTTCAATTGAAGCTCTGGATATGACCTGTTTTTGAAGCACACGTAGTGTGTATGTGTGACATACCTATATATATTCCCTTGCTTTCCATTTTCCTTAACATGTCACACTTGGAAAAAAACAGTTTTCAAGAAATTACTTCTAAGATACTGTAAATGTCTTTTTAAGCAAGATCATAAGCACCCCTTAGCTTGTTTGTATATCCTATATGTTAATATCCATTAGCTAAGAAGATTAGTTATTAGACTTATTAGCCTTTAATTAGCCTTTCCTATGGAGCAATGGTGGGATATCTGGGAACAGTTACCACCACACCCCACCCACACATTAACTGCATAAGAAAGGAACACATCAATTACCAAAAGCCCCATTTTACATTTCATCTTCTTATTGGGCCCCTGCTAATGTTGAGCACTTCCTCTCCCCACAGTTTATTTTGCTTTGGTGACTGTGGCCTCCGCACATTGACTGGTCACTGGTCAGACAATCCATAATCGTGTGGGAGACAGATTGAGCTGCCAGATTTAGGCCAAGAGATATAATCTTGCCAGAGACTATTTATCATACATTTCAAAGACGTGTTTTGAGGTCCAGTTAATTATGGTAGATGACATTTTAAGTCTACCAAAAGCAAAAGGAACAGTTAAGGGGGCCATCAACTTAGAATTTGAAATTTCCTTTGATTTTTTTTTTTTGACAGTTAAGAGGTCATTACCCTATACAAATATCCTGCAAGTTTCAGAACTGAAAGCTTTCTTGTTATTCAAAAAACAGCTTTTATTAAAACCAGACAGATTTACAGTACAAAATGAGTGTTACTGTATTTATATCTTTTTTGCATTCAGTTTTTTGTATTGTGTTAGTTGTAGTTAAAGAATTTTACATTTAGATCGATTAGATCACTAGACGATTAGATCACTGCACTCACATGATTAACAGACTGTCTGTCACCGACTCAATGCTCATCGTTGCAACCTTTCATGTGATGGGAGCAGATCTAAATATAATGCATTAATCATTATTTACTCACCCTCATGTGAATCTTGTGTCATTTTTGTGTCATACAGACATGTTTATTGTGAACTATCCTTGCCTGGAAATAAACTGAGTGAAAATCAGTTACAATTTATTACTGGTGTGTTCAACAGAAAACAACATCATACAAATTTGGAGTGATTTGAAGGCTAAAAAATACTGAATAAAATCATTTTTGGGTGAACTGTATAAAAAAATGTTTTAGGGTCAACTGT
Source organism: Ambastaia sidthimunki (assembly GCA_036877625.1). Classification (NCBI taxonomy): domain Eukaryota; kingdom Metazoa; phylum Chordata; class Actinopteri; order Cypriniformes; family Botiidae; genus Ambastaia; species Ambastaia sidthimunki. The sequence continues at coordinate 5,484 of JAZGTK010007663.1, forward strand.
ATCTTTAACTGTGAATGCGACAATAATGAATTGCATACTAATGTGCCACATATCCTCAGTGGTTGATATTCTCCAAACAAGCACTTTGGTCTAGTCCAAACACACTGGCTTTTCTTAATCCTGTGATCAATGCCCTTTTAAACGTGTAAGAAAATCACCACTGTGCTAAACCCTTGACCTACTAACATAACCTCTAATGGAAAAAAGATTTATACCAATCAGGAGAACCTGCCGCTTGACTTGGAATTAAAGACACAGTGTAGGACCCTTAATTAGAAGTGTAACCTTTTTCTGACAGAGAAATTTGTTTTTGCAGCGCCCGTGTTTGGGTATGTTCTACAGGGACCGGCTGATAGAGAGATATGGTTTAAGAATGAGCCCAGCCAACTGAGTGTTTATTAGAAAACCTGTTTAAACAAAAGCCAATCAAAGGCCAAGGCAGTTCTGTGGTAATCATTCTAATGGGCTCTTTCCTCTGAGAGGCCCTCAAAGAATCAGTAATGTCACCAGACTAAAATGTGCAAATGGAGGTGTGTAATGTTTATCTTTAAAAAGAAAAGAGTTGTTGCATTATGTAAAGGAGAAGGTGTGTGGCGCTTGTCTAACTCTTCACAATACTAGGGTGTTGTGGATGGTTGCCAGGGCATTGTTATGCTGTTGCTGGTGTGCTGTGGGTGGCTTTCAGGTTGTTACTATGCAGTTGTTAAGGTGTTCTGAAAAGTTTTCAGTGCTCCAACTTTGGTTTGAGTGGTTGCTTATTAATTTATGATATTCTGGTCTATAAATATGATGTGGGATCCTCTTTAAACATACTATTAAACTTTTTATTAAACTTTTTACTATATAAACTATTTTTTTTTTCCTGTTTTATCATCTGCCAGGTAAAAAATAGCCCAAAGGAAATTTTTGCTGCTCCAGGGTTGCTACCATCAAAGCTGAGGAGATTTGATGGTAATCTCAGTTGTGTTTCATTTAAGTACATTTACATTTAGGCATTTAGCAGACGCTTTTTTCCAAAGCGACTTATAATATGAGGAAAACAAGGAAGCGATCAATCACAAGATGACAATACGCATAGCCGTACATAGATACAATATCCTAGCATACCATACTTCAGTGCTCAAGTGGATACCTGTTTTTAGTAGTTTTTTGAATATGGTGTGGGATGAGGCAGACCGAACCGAGAGTAGAAGATCGTGTATGTTTGGAGGATGGTATAGCAAGATGACGTTCATTTTCTAGTATCAACTAGCCAACGAACTAGCAAAGTATCAACTTTGTCTCAGATGATTGTCCTATAATTTCTTCGGAAAAATAAAAAATAGAAACAAATGATACAATTCAGAGTGAGGAGCTGTAAAATTGATATAGGTTGTAGCTAAAATAATCTTGATTTGGGCAAATTTGGTTGGAAATGTTTGAGTTAATATCAAAAACTTGAGCTTTGTTTGTGACATTGTTGAGATCTCTTGTAAAACTCTATTAATTCAGTTTTTCTAATTCAGTTTTGTTTCTCAGGAGAAATGTCTGAGATACAGGAGACCTAAGCAAAACTCTCCATTTGCTCTTTCTTTAATATTATTGCTGTCTAAGAGAAATAATTGAGATATTAAAAAGACTTTCCTATGGGAGTTCACATTTTTCCAACAAAATAGTCAGTTTGATGTAGAACGAGTTACATGACAAAGCTTAATAAATAGGGTTATATAGTGGGTTTGTTTAAATAAAGCAATATAAAAAACAGTAATAGCAGTGCAAACACTACTAACTGTGCATTTTATAAAAAGTTGTAAATCAACATTTAATTACTAAACTGTACTGCTTCAGATATCCACAGACTACAATCAACCACATTTTGTTATTTTAAATGACATAGATCTTCTGAAAACAGAAATTGTGTATTTGTAATTTTTATAATCTCTTTGTGATGCTTTATACATATGTGCCTGTATAATATATCCAAGTGATCCTGTGTGATCTCTTTTCAAGAAAAATAAGTTAACTTCAATGGCTTAATTGGAATTTGTGACATGTTTTTGGACAGCTGGCTACAATTAGTCACGTTTGGGCGAGCTGTTGAGCTGACCTCAGATGGCAAAAGCTGTATCCAATAGAGAGTGATCAGACAGGAAGACGCTTCAGTAGCATTCATTCCTACTTCCTGAGATAAGATACAGTTATAATGTTGAGACGTCTGTGTTCTATCAGGTCCTTTCCCACTTGAGACACTAAAGGACTGTCAACAGACACGGCGGGTCACACAGGTGCAATAAGAAACACATTTCTTAAAAATTAGTTTAAAAGCAATGCAAACAGAGGATGTGACCCTCCTCAATTAGATACAGCTCCCAGCAAATCCCTGAGATCTAGTTACAGGACAAATATTTCTACTTAGGATGGTTGTTTTAATCAATTTTTTTTTCTTATTTTTACCTTACTAATTTTATTTACTTGTAAGCTAATAGTCACAAGTCTTATACAGCAATAAACCAATATTATTTTTTGAAAGATACATTCACTGATATTTATAACAGATTTTAGTTATTGTTTCATTTCTAATTTTAGACACAATCATAACTTAATAATTCACCATTATCTCCTTTACTAAACTAATATTATGCATAGTCAACAAAGAATACATTTTACTGCCAATATTGGGAATATTCACTTCCCAAGCCATTTATTTAATGTAACTAACATTTTTAATACTGCATTTCTGTATCACTTTGGGTGATACACACCAGCTTTGTGTGTGCTATGTCTAATTTAATAGATTCACTTTTTAAAATAACTGACTGAGAAGAAAATTGTAAATAGTGGTATAATAAATAAAAAATCTAATATCTAGCAAAAATCTAACAAATCATTTAAAAAAAAAACTGATGTAAAAATATACAGCTTGTTAAAAGTATGGATTTACTGCTTTGAACAGTTCTGATTGTAGCAGAATTACCAACTATGAAAGCTTTTCAGCTGGTTGGCGATGACAGAAATGAATTGTCACCTAACTCTCAATATCAGACAGGTGTCTCCAGCCCAGTTCATGTTTACTAGGACATGTATCCATATACTACTGTTAATGTTGCACGAGAAACCATAGAAACCACTCATAGAAAAAAGAATGTGAGTTTTTATTTAAATTTAACTTTGTCTCAGTTTTAAAATAAGTCACCTATAAGACTAAGTCAGTTGAAACAGTATAGAGCTACAGAATATAGCCTTTTTGTGGACAGCTTCATGTGAAACTAACACAATTCAGCAAACCAGTGGGAACAGTTTTAGTCTGCACAGTATCTTTAACCAAATCAAGACTGGTTCCTTTATTATCTAGCATAGTCTGGCCACAATTTACATGGCGATAAGAGGCCAATGCATCTTTAATATGCCTTGGACTTTTACAATCATTTAGCAAATAATCACTTTGTTATTGGTCCTAAATAGTGGCTAATCAAAATCTGACCTCTGCGAGTGACCTTCTTCCTACAAACACGTTGCATAAACAGGAAAAATCTGTTTAATTGTAAAGGCAGAGTAATTGGCCCTTTATGAAACAAATGAATCCACTTGGGGATCAGCCAAATGAATGTTCAAAAACAGTACATCTGCTTTTATTTTAATGTTTTTTTTATTGTAATGTTTTTCTGTTTTAAAATCCAAACTGAACTCACATAAAATCATCCTATTTTTCACTGATTAGAAACACTAATAAATGAACATGCCAAATAAATGAACATGGAGGACATCATATAGCCTTGATGAGGAGAGATTATTTTCACATTTCAACTTTTACGTTTTCCAAAGTCTGCCTACTGGACCTGCCTACTGTGTGTGTGTGTGTGTGTGTGTGTGTGTGTGTGTGTGTAATAAAACACCAATAGATGGCAGTATTTCACAGTGTATGAGTGTCACAAAAAGCCAAGGGTTGTCAGACTCAGTGTGTTTCAGACAGGCTTAGCTCTCTGTTTATTTTAATTGCAGTGGAATTTAAGTGGAATTGCAGCCTATTTAGTCACACACTGTTAGTGATTAACACTGATACAAATATTTTTGTGAAAGACTTCACAATATTAATATGGCAAGCTTCATGTGTCTCATAAGAAAGTGTTTTGTTGGGGTATGAAACATTTAGGAATTTATGAAGGGACACTGTCCTTTTATACACAAATATTTTTACTCACACTTACTTTCTCATTTATTAAACATGTTTACTTATATTCATATATTCTACTCTACATATTCATAAATTTTTATCTCATGCAAATGCATTAAATGTATACATTTAATATAAAAATAAATGTATGTAAGAAGAAAATGTATATATGCAAGAGAAGAATGTATGCATGTGTGACAGAAAGTATAGGGGAAACAGAACGAGTGCAATGGAAATGGAAGGCATATCATTTATTACGCTGTGACTGGCTGAGTGATAAACATGCTCAATGTTGTGTTCAGGTCCTGATAAACATGAGACGAGGCACACAGTCTACATCAAGAAGTCATTGGGGCATTAGGAAATATTTAATCTCCTATAGAGAATGTGAAGCTGATGCCACGCCGTGTTGAATTCAGGGTAAATGTTTTGTTTCAACAAGTTACAAGTTGAGGGCTTCCTTTTGGCCTAGCACTATCGCCACGCACCTTCATGAAGTTTGTGGATGTAGCTCTGGTATCCCCTGAGACGGAACAACATTTTGCGTCGCTTTGCTCACTAACATGGATCACGGAATGAATTAAAAGAGAGGCCATATTTGTAACCCACCAAACCAATAAGACAGTTTTTATCTGGTGTATTCTGACAGTAAAATTAAGTTACTAGCTCTTTGAAGAATTTTGTGACTTTATAAACAACATTGTGTTTATACTCTTGTAGCAATTTATTTACTGGTTTAATTCTTATTAAAGCTAGAAAAGTTATTTAAATTAGTCAAGTTAACCCCTGTTTCTGCTATGAATGCCCACTATATGTTCTCACAAATAACAATTTCTAAGGGTGTTTTTACATTGCTTAGAACCAGGCCTGCTTCAAGCTTGCCTGCACGGCCTTCAGACTTAGAATGACCTCACTTCACTTTACTATATAAGGCCATCCCTTTCATTTGTCTCACTTTTTTGCCACACTTTTCCCCATTCTTATCATCCATTTAATTATTCTTAACATCCTCTCTTTCTTCTTTTCCAGGTTGAATCAGGGGGTCCTAATTGCTCAGCCTGTACGTATCTGAGACAATGCCTCCATCCTGGGTCTCTCTGGGCCACCAACATCAGATGCCTAAGTCAACCTGTCATCATCCCTTCCCCTTTCACCATCCCCTCTATTCATCACATCTTACACAACAAAGATAACTCTCCTACATTCACCGTGTGGCATGGTCCTTGCTCGTGAAATTTATGTAAATGGATAATGTATGTTTGTGAGAGTAAAAATATATGTATGTGAAAGAAAGTATGCGAACAAGAGTACAAATGTGTTTGTGATAGGAGAATGTATGTAAGCTTTGCCTCTGTGAGAGACACAGATTTCAAAATGACCTGACTGCACATAAATTCACATTCATAAATGCAGAATATACACAATATACCACAACAAGAAACAGAGATATTTTTATAGATTTTTAGGAAGGCACACAATAAAGGTTGGGTTGGTGCTTAGACACCTGTAAGATATGATGTATTAGTGTCAGAAGCTGCAAAAATTATAATATTTGGGGTCAAGCCCTGAAGGGGCAAAGACCCCTATTATTATTGTTAGTTTTCTTCTATCTGATTTTCCCAAAATTTGCCATGTAGCATCTCTCAACCCCGGGGTGCCGTCTGGCTTTGTCAGGCGTGCCGTCAAAAAATTCTAAAAAAAAAAAATACATACCATTATATATGCTGGCGTTGAAATAAATAAAACTAATTTAAATGCACCTGTAACGGTTTGATATCTGCGTTGTGTTGTGTAATAAACTCAATACACCGAAATCCTTGCCATCACGTCCTCATTTATTGGATCTGGATAACACAAACAATATGTATGTATATGGGGACTCGTGCAGTATAAAACAGTGTGCGGCGGCAACGCACGATGCGCTGTGACATCTCACGCAAACTGAGGCATATACTTTAACAAAAACTAATTTCTAAAACATATAACAATAAAGCATGTAATTGGATAACACATACAAATGTATATGGGGACTCGTGCAGCATATAAAACGCTGTGTAAAATAAAATTACAGACATTACCAAAAAATGCTTAAGTAACGAAAAGTAATCAACGAAGTATCTACGAGTACATCCCATAGGGTCTTTAGATCACAATCATACAGATATATCATGTGAATTCATCTGTTACATGAAATAAGGCCCTAATTGAATCACTGCAAAAACGTCTCAGGTTACGTATGTAACCCAGGTTCCCTGAAGGAAACAAGACGCTGCGTCGAAACGCTTTGGGAATGCCTCCAGCTTTTATGCACTCTAAATCACTTGTAAAATCCGTCCAACCGGGGGGCGATACGTCACAGATAGGGTGACATCACGACCAGAAAGCTTAAAAGCACATGCGCTGAGCCAACCGGCAGCTTTGAAAAGGAATGAAGCAAGCGCAGGTGGGGGTACCAGAAGTATGGCTGGAGACGCAGCGTCTCGTTCCCTTCAGGGAACCAGGGTTACATACAAAACCTGAGATGTTCCCTTTCAGGAACTCGAGCTGCGTCGATATCGAGGCCATAGTGCCTCACAAAGGTTAAGGGAGTGGACCATCCCGCAGCATCGCAGATGTCCTGAATTGGGACACCTGCATAAAAAGTCTTAGAGGCCGCCATACCTCGGGTGTAGTGAGCCTTAGTCCCCTTAGGTGGGGGAATACCAGCGGACTTAAATGAGTCACTTATGTGACCCACCGCTGTGACATCTCATGCAACCTGGGAAGCGACAAAGTGCACCACACCCCCAAGTTAGCATGGCGGCAGGAAACCCCAAATATGGTCATAGCAAGTGGCATCACAAAATCATTACCTAAATACGCACCTGGTACACACCCAAATGATAGTGAGTGTCTTATGTGGCTCCTTGTTGTTTTGTGTAGTATTATGGTCTTGGAGAAACGTTGTGTGGCATCAGCTGTATATAGTTGTAATAACAATAAAGCTTCTTGAACTTGGTAGGTGTCATCACAGGCACGTTACTGTGGCACCTACTGGTCAGGAGATGCAAAAAAATAATAGAATAGAGTCCCTGAAGCATGCCGAGCCAAACTAAAGCTGATGTCCCATGGTTGGCCATTTCGGGTGTCGACCATTTTGAATTTTGTCGTAAAATGCAGTACTCATGGAATGCAATAATAAATTGTTAGAAACTTGGTATGGTCCTTCGGGACCAAGTTCGGAGAGCACAAGTTTGTGAATGGTGCCCCCCATAGTGCTTAAAAGATACATCAAAATTTACGAACATGCTTATAACATTCTATTGAAATACAATGTTGTTACAATGTTACTACATCCTTTATATTCTATGGCTCATGCTGATTCCTGCAATACCATATTTGTCATAGTCAATGCTACTTCCTGTCAGCCATTTTGAATTATATTGAAAACCTACTTTTTCAACTTCTGATTTTTCTGAGAAACAGTTAAGCAACAGGAGAGGACAGCAGTGTGAAAGTAAGTTTGTGTTTATATTTCCATTAGTCTCAGTGTAGTGCTAGTTGACATGAGTCATTGTTTTGCTTAGTTTATCTGTCATGTGGCAAGGTTGCGTTTGTTCCCATTTTTGCTTGTTTGTTCTCGTTGACATCGCGAGGGCTTTTTCTCGGTGGGCGATACTACGTGCAAAGGCATGGCCTGCTGAATTGAATAACAAGGTAGTAAGGAAGTATAAGAATGCTTGGTACACCGCGCAGCCGTCATGTGAAGCCCTCATCGTGTGAAGACCGATGAGTGTAAAGACCAGCGACTCAACCTGCGCGACTCCCTCACCAAGCACAGACACCGATATAGCACTTGAGTATTGCCTTATTTATTTTGCATTTTTCTACTTATTTATTTATATACTAATCGCCTTTTTTATTATGTGCTTTCAAATCCCTACTGTCACTATTTGCACCCGTAAATCTCACTCTGTGTGTTGGAGGCCTCACAACCCCAACAACCTCCTCACTGCCCCCCTATCCTCTTCCTCCTTGCTCTCTCTTCCTATCGGGCTCTGGAACTGCCAATCTGCTGTTAACAAGGCAGACTTTATTTCAGCTATCGCCTCAAACGCAAACCTGCAACTCATGGCTCTGACTGAGACGTGGCTTAAACCAGAGGACACTGCCACTCCTGCAGCCCTCTCCACGAATTTCATCATTTCCCACACTCCTTTCCCAGTTGGATGACATGGAGGCACCAAAGATTGGAAATTCTATCTTTTACCATCTTTTGGTAACTACAGCTCATTCGAAATGCACGCAATTACTGTTACCCACCCTTCTAAAATCCATGTTGTACTTATCTATCGTCCTCCAGGTCAACTGGGTGACTTCCTAGAGGAGTTGGATCTGCTATTGTCCAACCTCCCCGAGGATGGCACTCCACTAGTTGTACTTGGTGACTTCAACATCCACCCAGAAAAGCCCCAGGCGGCTGACTTCAACACCCTGCTCGCATCATTCGATATGAAGCGACTGTCCACTACAGCTACCCACAAATCAGGTAACCAGTTGGATCTCATCTACACACGCTACTGCTCTACTGATAACACATTAGTTACTCCTCTGCACACCTCAGACCACTTCCTTATCACTCTCAACCTCACTGCTGTACCGACTCTTGCTCTCTTTTTAAAACTTTATCCTCACTACTCTGTCCTCCTCCACCACCTCCATCATCTGCCCTCAAAGTCGATGACTTTGCTACATTCTTTAAACAAGAAACATCAACCATCAGCAGCCAATTCTCTGCACCTCAATCTGATTCTCTGCACCCTGCTCTCTGTTACTGAAGCCCTCCAACTGGCAAGAACTGCCTCCAAATCTTCAATACTCATTTTGCTGGATTTGTCTGCTGCCTTCGACACCGTCAACCATGAGATCCTCCTGTCAAGCCTCAGGAAAATGGGTATCTCAGGAGCTGCACTTCAGTGGTTTACCTCGTACCTCTCAGGTAGATCCTTCAGGGTGTCCTGGAGGGGCGAGGTTTCAAAGCCACATGACCTCACCACTGGGGTTCCTCAGGGCTCTGTTCTTGGACCACTTCTCTTCTCAATCTGTCAGTGATTGATCATCATACGATGCCCGCCCCTACAGACTGTAAACTGTAATTACATCATTTCACTACCATTTCACATTTTCAGGGACCTTTCTAGTAGTTTCCATACGTCTACTACCATATGTTGTATCTTCCA
>JAZGTK010007664.1:0-19120 GCA_036877625.1 Ambastaia sidthimunki
GTCTGACTATAATGGCATTCTCACAAACAGCACAAGCAGAAGTCGGTTTCATATTTGTAAGCAATGCAATAAAAACCTGCTTTTACAGCAAAACACAATCTTACAGTGTTCCACTTTAAGTTGACAATCTAAAATATATTAACCCTGACAATCTTCAAAATGTCAGAGTCACATAAGCGGAAGCAAAGCTCTAAACACAGTGAAAGAGGAAGAAATTGTGTGTGGTCACAATAGCTTGTTTAAAAAAACTGCAGATTGGCATGACTTTCAGTCATGCGGTTGCTTAAGTTGGGCACCCTTTGATGCTAGTGTATGATAACATTTCTACAGAATATTCCTGGCAGATAAACACACATATATATATCTCAAGGTTATTATATGTAAATATAATAACAGAACCTCTCTGGTGGCCTGTTTTGTTCTGCCTTATGTCATTCTTGGTCTCTCTGCCGGCACAGTGCCTGAATGCTGCCAGATTCTCAGAACTCACTCTGGGAATGTTCTTAACATTCTCTACAACAACTGAGCGAAGTCCAACAAGCCCCTTTATACCCAGCAATCAAAAAACGTTCTCAGAACATTAACTAACATTCTCTAAAAGTTCTCTCAAAGTTATCAAAAATGCTCTTGCTGTAACATTAGCAGAATGTTTTTAAGGTTACACATCACATCTCAGAATTACAAAAAATGTATAACCAAGCAAAACGTTAATACAACATAAAAAAACGGAATGTTCCTAGAACTTTCAAAAATAACATTTTTGTTACTTAATAGAAACGTTAGGGAAACGTTTGGTGTTTATCAAAGACATTACATCAAAAAACTTTATTAGGTAAGATAAATAAATTAGGAAGTATTGAGTTTCCTGTCTGCAAGCAATGATGGGTAATGAACCCAGTGCAACTCACAATTTCAAGCAATTTCCTCAAATTTCTGACCTGGGCGTTTAATCGAATGTTCCGTGCACATCAAAACACGTGAGAGTGGTGAATAGTTTTGATGCGTGTCAACGTTTTTGAACTATTCGTTTAGCGCAAGTGTCTCTCTGTGGCTGTGCTGCCTGCTTATGCTGTCGAAACTGTGATGTCTTTGTTTCAGATGTTCAGATGAGGGTTTTCTGTGGTTTTATACGAATGCTTTGGCAAGCTTTTTGGCAAAGCAAACTGCTTTGACATTTCATCGCTACATGTTTACTTTGCCCATCCTACAATGAAACTATTATAGAAATTTGAAAACAATATTTTGAAGCATTATACGAAAATGCAGCACATCTAGCGAGGCTAAAAAATAGCTTTTTTGGGGTGTGCGTTGTAAGTCTGTCAAAGCATTTACATTGCAAATGTATCACAAACAGTGTCAATGTATCTCTAAATGTTTAAAGGGAATTATTATAATGCTGTTCTTTAAGAGACATCACCTTCACTCTTAGCATTTAATGCACTTATCTGGCGAAGATACACGTGTTGTGGGTGGATGTAACTGATTTTGAAGTGGAAGTGAAGGTGACAGCTTGGACAGATTTGTTAACACCGGACTCTTCTGGGAAGGTTTTTCACTGTAATCGCCGGTGTCAAACTCGGACCTGTAACATCTCACGCTAAATTGTCCTTAATTGAAATCTTTGTGCAATCTTTGCTACGACTGCAGCTGCGTTTTTACTGTTGTGTTAGAAGTTAAAAATGAAATCTATTCTGACACACCTAATCTATTGAGTGAAGTGTTTACATTCATCCATGTCTTTCTGTATGACAAATTTCACAGGTAATTGGCATGTTAACAGTCATTTTCAGTTTATTATATTCATTAAGAAATGCTCTGAGTTTTGAATCGTGTTTCTATACAATGATGATGCTATATATACTGTACACATCATATTGATGTCGCTTTCAATGTGCACTATTTTTTCCACTTAAAGTTTTACACCTAAAGATATTAAGACCCCATATGGTGTCTGCCAGATTGAGATCACATGACAAGCCAAATAAAATCAAAACAGTTTGTCAAATATGACCACGAATGGGACATTTCTAAAATGGCATCTGTAATTAAAGACATCTGTTTTTGCGTTGCTTCATATCTGCTGACAAAATGAAAACAAAAAATAACTCAATGACTTCAGATTTTCATGTTTTAGTCCATCAGCTGTGTCTGTACATCTTAAAAAGAAACAAGACATTTTGGTAGTTCTGGCTGTGTGCTGATAATCCTTCAGTCTGGAAAAGACATGTCGGAAAATGTTTTTCTCTGCAAATTTGCCTTGAAGAAGACTAGTTGTCACATTTGAAAAAAACAGTAGACAGAGTGTAAACGGTCTTTCACTTACGCATGAAGATGTAATTAAAAATTTCCTTAATTTTGCCCTAAAGCTGCAATCTGTAACCTTTTTTGTTTTATAAAATAAACAAAGAACAGTTATCGAGCCAGTACATAACAAATCAGTCTTCAAAATGGTGTCCAAAACAGTAAGCTTATAAAAATTATTTATAATTAGAGTTTTTGGTTTGATTTATCTGGAAATGTCAGTATGGCTTCATGACTTTAACATACAAAGAAAAATGTATGTAAAGTAACCTGCAATTTTATGTTTCAAACAGAGATGGCGACAGAGAGCAAAAGTTACGGATTGCAGCTTTACTGATTGAACCAGATTAAAAGGTTTAAAACTGTGAATGCATGCAGACAAAACTTCTCACTTCTAAAGCCCTTTAGAAACACTTAACTCATGACATGAGTACTGTATATAATAACATAATATAATGTACCAGTTCAATGTTTACTTGCATTCCTTTGAGCTACTTTCGCACAAGATTTATCACTGTTTTGTTGAACTTGTGAAGTATGTTAAATTATATTTGTGTTCTGTAATAAATGATGTATTTAATGTAAGCCTCAATGTTTTGAATCTTTATTTCGCAGTTTGGATGAAAGGCAAAAAACGCTCAATTTCTCAGCGTGTCTGAAACAAAAACAAACAAATGGATGAAGATCAAGTTTGCAAAGGGTCCAACTCACTCCTTTAGAGACAGCATAGTTACTGTACACTTAAAATGCACATCTAATATTTAATGTACACAGCATATGGGTGATTACACAACAAGGTTTTAACGTTACTGTAGGGATAACAGCTCCCAACAGGTCTCTTCTGCTCTGCATCTGAAGCCAGTGACCTCACCGTGCAAAAGTAAATCAAACCGTTCATCAGCACGGCTGTGATTTGCGTCCATCTGTGCAGAGCAAAACATCCCCTTAAGAATTGAACTCCATTGCTTATATGCGTAGCTGCCACTGAGCCGTGTCTATTTCAGTATGGGAAAAAGCCCCGTAGCATGTGATCACATTAGACTGATATTATAAAATATTCCTTTCCAAGCCGAAGCTTATATGAGATTCCATTAGAATTCATTCTCATTCACCTCGTGGCCTGGACAAAAGTACAGCCTGCATACAGTAAATTAAGTGGCATATAAATGTCTATGTGTTTGGTAAAAGCCATGCAGAACTTTTGTGCTTTATGCACAAAGACTGGCAGCACAAAATGGATACATTAAAGGCCAATGATTCAGAGCGTTACAGTAGTAAATGTTCTCTGATTGAATGGCTTAAATGCAAGGTGGGGCATTTACTGTAGCAAAAAGCAGAATACATGAATTTTAATGGAAGGGAAATTAGACATAAATGGAGCCACAAAAACTCACAAAGTAGAAAATATGGGTAGTTTTTTTTAAAAAGTAGTAAAAGGTGCATCAGAAATGGACAGGAGTTATATATGATGAATATGAACAGAACCAAAACATGAAGCTAGCCAATACTGATACTACAATCACTGCGCACGCACGCACACACACACACACATTCATTTTATTTTTTATAGCATTTCTACAAATGAGGACGTCCCCAAAAGGTGATTATTTCATGCGATTTGGAATCAATAAACAAATACCTGTGGCTGTTTATTCACGAGTGTTTATTAAACTGATCTGATAACTCTGGCTAAGCTATATGAAGCACTTCTATGTTATTAAATCCTTCTTGGCTCGCCACCAAAAAATAAAACTGTTGCATCCATTGACTTTAAACTCTTTATCACTGTCTGCCAGGCTCACGTAAGGTTCTCCGTCATTATACAATTTGGAACATAACGTTTTTCTCATGTTCCAAATCTTGGTTTCTGAATCAGCTCTGCCTCATAGCAGCTTCTTTAATAATGGAATCTGTTGTGAATGAAAAAGGTACGAAGAAGAGAAGCCAAGCCGACTAACTGATACACAAGCGCATGACTTTATATCTCCAGGGAATAAAGAGGGCGGGCGGCACCGCGTAGTCTGCAAACAGCACCGATTTCTGCGAGATCTCCGAAACCCCAGTAAAAATCATTCTTCTGGCCTGAGGGGTTAAAACAGCCCAGCATCAGAGTCTGCTTTTATTCCGCATCATGTCCAAGAAAAATATCTGAAAAACACAAATCAAACAAGCAGTCTGTGGCCACATACTGTGTTCGTTTCCCACGTTGGACACATGCGCCATTTTCTATAAACCTGTGGCAAATTATATAAGCCTCTAAATCTGACAGCAGCTGTCCGTAGCTGTCATCACAGACTCAAGGAACAAAGAACCTTTATACTGTGATAATGCCGTAATATTAAGAACGGAGTGAGCTATCGCCTTAGACAAGCAGTGTGACGCACACAGAAGCACAAATAAAGACTCACACGGTTACCTCTAACGTAACAACAACTACACACACAAATGACCACAGGGGAGCTGAAATGAGACCCCACAACAGCACTCAGATAGAGATTATAGAGTCAGTCTCAGGAGCCATTTTCACCCTCTTGTGCTTAATGATTTTGCCATTAGAGTAACCCAGCATCTCATTTTCTCCCTCCAGAACACAGAATCTGCCGTGTGATTTTAACAGTGCCGTCGACCAGGCGTGACTCACCCGCACTATGAAGTTATGCTTTTAATAATAAGCACTGTGTGTTAATAAGCATAGTTATTAAAACAAACAATATCCTAATGATACAATTCATAATATGATTTATTGAGCAATAAATCAGGAGAGGTCAGGAGAGGCATGAGAACAAAAACAACAAAACGTGAAAGAGTTATGAAAAAATGTATATGATAATGTATGAAATGGATGTAATGTATGTTTTTTCAGACATATAGTGCAATACCTTTTTACATGGTATTGTATACCATGTAAGATGCAGTAGGAAATGATACTTTGTGACAATTTAGTGTATGCTAACACTCTGACTGGATTTTGAACGTAACCTATTTTGTTGTCAGATAAGCCAATTAAAAAGGTCACCGCATTAGTTTTTTTTTGGTCCGGAAAACAAAACACTAGTACAGATTGAAATGGTCATATTTATTATAGGCCTGTATAATAAAAACATCAATATGACCCTGCATTACTATTAGCAATAAACGAGACTTGCTCTACTTATTCTAGAAAAGGGATTTTATCCGAGAATAAGAGTGCTCGGTCTTTATCTGAATTCCACATACAAAATTTGAAATGATGGCTTTGTTTGTGCAAATGGATAATCAATAAAACTTCCATCTGGGGGTTAAATAATGAATGACTTACATTAACTTTATCTCTCTTTTGTTTAAGGTTTATGAGGTTCTTCAAAGATTTACTTCTTTCCTGTCTTATTGACGTATACACACAGACAAAGACCTGCCTCGTGCACTCCACATTTCACTAAAATTTGCAGCTAAGACCTGCTTTCACAGAGCACAGGAAAAGAGGGAATATATTTAGATTCAAATCATTATACAGTCTGTGGTTTCGCAGTTTAGATCTTCTAATCAACCCTGGTTTGCCCCTCATACATATCAATGACATCTGAACACACTGCGTGTTAAAATGATTGTCAATTTTTTCTCCCTTTCATTAATTTTGCCTGATTTTAAATTAGATGATTCATTCTGGTTGGATGTTGCTGTATTATACAGTATTCATGCCTGAAAAAAATATGATATTTAAAATGTGTAAAAGTCGCCTTTTTTGGACAAGGCTACATGCCATAATAAACGCAACAATTATGTAAACTGACTAAAACATGTTTTGTGGTGACATATTTGGTGAGTCCCATTAGGGCCTTTGTTAAGCTGCACTGGTTGTTTTACTATAAATTACTTTGGCAATATTGCTATTATCACTTATGACCGTCATGTCTGCTTGGCTGTCTGCCCATACAGATATCAGAGCCAACTAAGACTAAATCCTTATGCTACATGTCATTTTCTCACACTCCATCATTCTCTTTTGTGTTTACTTCTCAGCTACAAGCCCCAGAGCTCTGAAATGTTCGCAATGTGTAAGCAGACTAAATAAATGCTGAAAATCATTGTCATAAAGGAGAAGACAGTAGCCATACATGGTAACAAAAAGAGACATACGTGTGTGTGGAGTAACTCACAGAGACAGGAAGTGGTGAAGATTGGTGAAAGGTTGCTCTCCACCTGTTACATCATCTGAGGTTTATTGTTATGAGGACGGTTTCCAACTTCAGGTCTCATAATCGGTGCTTTGATGTCCATGGAGACACAAAACAAAATGTGCTGTCATCCCAAAGAAAATTCTAATTTTATCTATTACAAATTCTATCTATTACAGATATAACAGATCGTTAACTTGAACACTGCATATGAGAAATTTAACAGCAAAAAATACAGTAGACGCAAGGCTGTAACTACCGTAGACATTAGGGGAACAATATTCAAGTGATAGCTAATATATTGTACATTGTTTCAATGACCAATTCTTATAAAGGTACATTAAAATAGATATAATTTATAATTTATAATTTAAATAAAATATATAATAAATGTTGAGTGATGATGTCATGCTACAGAACACCGAGGTGTTAATGAAGCGGCTGGTCCAATCTTACAGTTTTATTTGACTAAGAACAGAACAGTTCCAGTTGGACTGCTGAACGCTACTCCAATGATAACAGACTGTAAGGAACGTTCTAGGTTCCACATAAGTTAAGCTCAGTTGAAAGCATTTGCGACATAACGTTAATTTCTGTGCAAAAGTTTTACCTAATATTACAATTTTGTTGCCACGCAAAATGCCAGTGACAAAATACTGGTAATGCTGAAACGTTAGATATTAGATAAACGTTAGATAAACGTTAGATAAACGAAGATATCAGGTTAACACAAATAATCTTGTGGCTATACTTTTGAAATATTTTTTAAAACATTTTATGGATTTCCCAGAAAATCACAGTTTGGCTTCATTTGACTTTAAAATACGTAATAAAAAGTATGTAAAGTAACCTGCAATTATCATGAAATGACGGTAGAGAGGCGGAAGTTACTATTGAAGCTTCAAATAAACAAGAGAGAGTAAATAATTTATTTATTTTTGTGATTATCAACATTACACCACAAAAGCTGTCGACTGAGCCCAGCTTGTATTGAATATTATTTAACATTTAAATTCCTGGCAACAAATGTATTAGTACTAAAATACTGTCTTAGTTGAATTATTACCTGACATGACTGCAGCAGTAAACAATCACTAGAAAATCTCAATGTGATGCAAACAAGGATGTCCAGAATAGCTGCCAAATTAGAGGTGTCAACCCTTGCTGAGCATAACCAGCTAGTGTACATCATGCTTAACACCTTTCAGTGAGCTTAAAGCGAGATTTATCACCATCCACAGACAGTCTGCAGATGACAAGACAGAGATGGACTGTATAATGAATACAGCTAATTGTAATGCGTGCTCAATGAAGTTAAAACTAAAAGCCACCATTAAGACGTAATAAGCGATTGGTAATCTTAACAAAGACACAATGCAGATTTCCCCCAGAAAACCACAGCCATGTTCTTTCCCTTTATCCACAAAAGTACATTAAATAGCGAACAGTGACAAACATAACATAATTCCCACAATTACTTCTTAAAATGGTTACTTGTTACTATATTAAATTTTAAAGTAAAAAACACAATACTGAAACACAGAAACCTTTATTCAGCTGGAAAGACTCGAAAGCTTTTCTCTTTTCACCAGAAAAATGAACTTCTGACCCAGAACTAAAGGTACCGATCGATGTATTTCTGCCAGTGGTTTATAAAGAAACACAGGCCTGGAATACAGTGATAAGAGGTTCCCTGTGCCAGGGATGTCGCAACCATTATAACTGGGGGCTTGTGTCTCCTTTACTATTAGAAATTAAGAATTTTGTGTCTCCAAATTAATCATTATATATAATCATATATATAAATTTCACCACTGTACAAAGAAAAAAAATGCCTAATTAATATTCACCCAATCATCTAATTAATATTCATTAGCCAAGCTGAAAAGGTTTATACTGGGCACCCACCTACTGTTTATTGAACACAGACTCACTCCATCCAGTCCAACCAGAACATCTTGCCAAGACCCGCATTGCCACACCCACCTCACAGTGACACAATTAAAGCCTGATTATTTTCCATTACCTGAGCTTAGTAAGGACAGAACAGTTAGTACCAAACACAAATTACTGATATGAGGACTGATACAGTCCTGGAGCTATGCAACATCTGTATCTGTGTAGGGGTTGACGCACACAGCACTAGCTAGATTACAACTCAGCTTTTTACTCAGGCACGCGGGCAGTCAGCCGATTCACAATGCATGTCTTGTGCGCCAGGCAGTAATGACTTCAAAGCACGAAACCAACACAGAGATCTGATCATTTAGAATATTTGAGAACGACCCACCTTCTGTGTTTGTTTGTACATTTTTCTCAATAACACATTTGAAATGAAGCACTGCTGGACTGCATGAATTAAAACCTTATAAGACAACATGCTGAATTACAGTAGGAAAAAGTCCAGGAATTCATTCTGGCTCATAACCATTTCTAGTCTCATAATGAAAAGCAGTGTTTAACAAAGTGACTTCAGAAAGCTTTTACTTCTGAGGGAGCACAGCCCTCCCTCAGAATACATTTTGCATATATTATTTTTTAGTTATAAATGATTGTAAATGTACAGACACATGCACACAATATATACCAGGTCGAATTAGCTCACAGTGACACATGCTTATTACAGGATTAAATGAAAGAAATCCTTTTAATTAACTGAAAAGAGACAAAACAAGAAGATATTTAAATCCTCCAAACACTACGACAAAACAGAGTTTATTAAGGTACCAATAGGATAAAGAATACAATTACACAAAACAAGAGGAAAGACAAACAAAGATGTTTGTGGCTTTACAATTAACATACACTTTAATTGTAAACACTTTAATAAAGTTTTTTGTTTCATTTTAATGGTCACAAAGCAAATAAATATTTAACGAACGGACTGTTTTTTATTGATATGGGCATTTTGGAGCCTGTATGTTTTCGTTTAGTCTGTCCTTTAATATTAAAGCCGCAATCCGTAACTTTTGCCTCTCTACCGCCATCTGTGTTTGAAACACGTAACTGCATGTTACTTTACGTATATTAAACTCAAATCAAATCAAACTGACTGCTTAAATTATAAAGGAGACCTTTTCTGACAACCTGTTATGTACATGCGCAATGACAGATGTTTTTATTTTTAACCAAAGTTACGGATTTCAGCTTTAAGTTAAGTTTATCTTAATGGTCAGACAAAAATTAGTCGGTTCACAATGACAGAAGAATAAGAAAAATGCAGTACTTACCATAAACCTTAAAGATTTCCATGCTGAGAGGTTGCACTGCATGAAGGAAATCACTGCATTGCAATTGCATTGTGTTATAAACCTTTATATAATCTTAATAAAGAACTTACCATAAATAACGCACTTACTGATGTCGGCTTGTTAATGTTAACTATTGTTAACATTGTGTTAACGGCATCTGTAGTATTTTGGCGGAAACTACGGTTTACTTTTACATTAAACTGCAAGACTGAGGTTACTATACATGAATATATCAAACCTGAATATAAGGCCACAATTCAAGCTCTCTGTTTTAATAAACATGTAGCAGGTCCGTCATCTCGCTTGTTAGAGACAATTAAACGAGTCACCACGGCCAATGTTTCCCTCTAGTGGCAGATAATATCACTGCAGCAGCTTTTGTTAAGTCAAATTAAGTTTTCATTACAAAAATACGACTTGTAGACCAGTAACCATACAGTTAACAGTTTGCTAACAATTAAGTTGCAAAATTTGCCTTTTTATAAGAGATAAGTGCTATAGCTACAATTCTGTGCATTAACTAGGCTGTTGAAATGCCATCTTAATACCTTCATAACTCACACTGCTTTTTATATATTTGCTGTAACATAAATCTGTATTTTGTTCAAGGCACTTGAAGGCAAAATGTGCATTTTTTTACATTTTTAATTAAAATGTTTAATTAAGTAGAGTTTTTGGAATATCTTAGAAAGGACAGTCAACAACACATTCAGACGGCTAGAACAAATATATATAAAATACATATTTACAATTATACAAAATCATTAACATTTATCTTGGGACACTATTAAAGAATATAAAATCTAAAACATTTGATCGAGGAAAAAGTCGTATTGCACCTCTTTGTTAAAAGAAATGTATTCTTAGAATGAACCCATTCTGGTTCCATATAACTTGTTTTATACTTGCACATCTAAACCATGTTCAATGCACCTATACTGCAAATGTGAAGCCCTCCTTCAACATACTTCCATTTGTGTGGTTTGTATTATCAGTGCAGCTGGTCTCTGGACTGGTAGGATCTAAAGGCCCAGAGTCTGAGAACATTGGGTCCATGTCTTCATTGTTACTGCTGTTAGGGGCCATAAATTCAGACTCCCTCTGGGCAGTGTCTGTTAGACTGATGTCTGTCATGTTGGATTGTGTGGCACTGCCAGAGTCTGAGAGACCAGCTTTGATTTGAGTGACTGACTCTGTTTCAGCACAATCTGCATTAGCATCCGTGTCGGTAGAGTCTGTGTATCCGGCTAGTTCTCTTCTCAGACTCTGTGCGCTGTCCATGTAGCTCTTACACAGTTCCGCATCAGGCATGTGGTTGGCATGGATCTCTGCCAGCTTCATGTAGATGACGTACAGTGTTCCCAGGCTTTCTTTGTCCTCCAGGGCTGCTGCCAGGGCTAAGTGGAAGTAACCCATGGCATCAAACGCATCCTGAGGCAAAAACACCCATAAACGTTAATCAAAACGTTTTCATGTAGCGGCGACTCTAGATACACTGTCTGGGTTTCTGTGCTTTCCTAAACTCTGTTTTAATTTTCCAAGCTGTTTTGTCTTATGCTTACACAACTGTGTGACAAAATGTACAATTGAGTCGTGAGAAATTGAATTATGGGAAATTGAGTACTTCCCTTTATATTGTAACCATGACAATTAATTCTGACTGACAGAACTTTCATTTAAGTTCTTATTTTGTGTAAAGCAACTCTTTTCTGCACACAAAGAAAAGCATTGTAATAAACTGTAAGCTGTCACACTGTAAGCAGACCTAAATGAAATGCGGTATTTGACACCTCTATGTAAAATGTAGTAAGGTTCTTACCTTTAATCTGTATAGTGTTAGATCAGCCAGTCTACAGTAGACTTTAATATAGTACTGAACTTCAATAGCATGTTCAAATGCAATGGGGCAGAGTGAAAGAGACTTAAGGTAGTAATTCTCAGCCATCTCATACTTCCCTAGAGAGAAGTACACAGATGCCAAACGATGGAAAGACACTCTCTCACTCAGAGGCACACCTGTAAAATACATACGTAGTACTTAAAGTGAATTGGTTGAAAAATAAGTCATATATCAATGTTATACATAGAATTCATTAAGAATGTATTACAAAGGTGGTCAAAAATGGGATGAAGTTGGATTTTATTAGGTTTTGAGGTATAGGTTGTATGCTGCAGAGAGCAGATGTGTCCAGCAGGGGGCGTCATAGTCTAACGTATACACGCACAACAAACACTCATCCTTCAAAAGCTTGCTTTATTTGTCTGTTGTGATCCATAGAACAAAAGATTCACATAAAAT
The DNA here is from genome assembly GCA_036877625.1 of Ambastaia sidthimunki. Classification (NCBI taxonomy): domain Eukaryota; kingdom Metazoa; phylum Chordata; class Actinopteri; order Cypriniformes; family Botiidae; genus Ambastaia; species Ambastaia sidthimunki. The sequence goes on from JAZGTK010007664.1 coordinate 12,006, forward strand.
TGTAGCTAGATGTACAACATTAGCTTCAATATTCCATAACATCCCTACAAAAGTTTCAATACAGGTTCAAAAACCATGCGGAGTGTATGAAAGTGTATTGAGGTGTATTTAGGTCTTACCAGCGGTGGGGCTGACCTGCACTGCGAGTGTGGCATACTGCAGTGCCTCCTCATATTGCTTCTCCTTCATCAGGAGGTCTGTGAGTTTACTCAACAGCCTGAACTCCGAGTGCACATCCTTAATGCTGCGGGCAAACGGCAGACTCCCATCCTTGTTTTAAAAAACAGAGCAGCAATGAAAAATTTATGAAGTTGTGTAAAAGCATGCTAAAATACACATTTCCATAATCCATAAATGACAATCAATCAACTATTATTGTACTGGTAATATCTGTTATGAAATCAAGGTATGGCAAACCCGGTAAAAAGGCAGGGCAGCTAGCCGGTTCCTGTGCCCTTTGAAAAACACATCTCCTGCCTCCTCATATATGCTCATGGCAAAGCATGGGTCATTCATCCTTAGGGCTGTCTTTACTGCTGCCTGTAAACATTTGTTTATGGAGAAAGAGTTATCACAACAGCTGATAAAGAAACACATTTATGAGACGATAAATTATTTATGGATTACTATGTGACTTTAAGATTAGTCTTTGCATAAAACTGGTGACACACTTGTCAAAAGAGAAAATGTTAACACGATAACACTAAACAATATCTACAATAAACTTTTGAAATATCACCTTTTGGTGTTGTCTTACCTGAAGGTACATGTCAGCCAGTTCATCCTCATGGATCAGATAGTAGATACGGCCAACCTGTAGCCATGTCTCAGACTCCTCCTGTCTTTTGCCCAGATCTATGGAGATCCTTAGGCTTTGCTTTGAGTAATCAAGAGACTTCCTTGAGGACCTACAACAGTGTTCACAAGGATGTTTTCAATTCACTGACTGACACCTTTCACAGTGTAACACTGCTCATAACTGAAAGCAATAAAAGAATTTAGAGTCATACAGTGTACAGTGTAGCTCTTACTTCTCAGTGTTGAGTGAGAGATAGAGGCTGCTGAGAAGCTCCAGGTATTCTCCTTCCAGTTGTTTGTTCTTCAAAGTTCTGCATAGCCCCACACAGTGCTCATAGTAAACAATACACTGTCCGTACAGCAGCAAGTCAGCATAATGACGACTTAGAACTTTTGCCACAACCATCTGACCTACATTCGTAAGAAGTTCGTTATTATTAAATGAAATCCACTTTAACATTTCATCCTCTGTTTATCTCAAAAATGCATACGTTGTAATACTTACTGTGCAGATTTTTGGCACTGATGCCAATAAGGAGGCCCATCTCATAGCACAGCCTGACCTCCTGACTCCCTCCCTGATCCTTGTAGCTCCTGCCCAGCCAAAGCAGAGTCTGGACATGCTCCTCATCTGTAGGGCTCTCTGACAGAAACTGGTAGAGTTGTAGAGATTTAAGCAGGAAACACTCTGCCAGGCCAGAAGCCCCTACAGATAAAGACAAGCAACCCATGTTAGCCAAGGCCAGGGCTTCGTTACGCTTGTTCCCGTTCTCTCTGGAAATCTGCAAGGCACAATGGAAGTTTCTTGCAGCCTCTTGAACTTTGCCCTGTTTGCGGAGACACAGGGCTAGGAGGTTGTAAACCACGCCACGCTGTGCTGGACTGTCCGTTTCATTCAAAGAGTTGAGCAGTGGGAATAGAGTCAACTGAGCTTGTTCAGGTTTCTGGGTTAGAACCAAGAGCCAGGCCAGCAGCACAGTTGCCTCAAAGCCCACCTCCTCATTAATTTCACTTCCTGTCTGCGCTGCCTGCTGGGCAAAGGGCACAGCCTTCTTTAGAGCTCCATGCTGTTGGTAAACACTAGCCAGGCACAGACACAGGTCCCTCTGAGTCTTCAGATCTTCTCCATGACTAGCGATGGACAAAGCCTGCTGAAGGTAAACCACCACCTGTGCAGGAGGCACTGCAATACTTTCTTTGCAGTGAGGATTAAGCCTGGCTGAGTTTTTAATGAAGAGTTCAATTTTATGGAATGCATCATCCAAGGAATGGTTTTGCTCTGAATCTAAACTTAGAGAGGCTAATGTGAGATAAGGCAAATACTTTTTATGATAAAGCCTGCACAGCATCCAGTTGAGATCCACTGGAGCAACAGGCCTCCCTTCTTCAGCAGACATAGTAATGGTAAGAAACTGAAGTCTCTCCACAAATGGCAAAGCATCCTCCACCTTCCTTAGGCGAAGGAAGAGTGAAAGGGAGAGGTAACATGTCCGAGCCTCTAGGTACTTGTCCTTTTTGATTATGGCTTTGCGCATGATTGGTTTTAGCAGTTCAATCTCATCGGCAGAGCAGAAGTTGTGACAGGGAAGACATAGAATCAGAGCACTGGCCTTCTCCAATGTAAACTGCAACTTGTCCATCATCCTCTGTTTCAAATAAACAGCAGTGAGATTGGTGTACAGGGCGATCAGAAGTGGTTGATCATCAAAACCATTTACTGGCACTTTCAACGCCTCCTCAAAATACACTCGTGCCTGGGAATATTTCAGTTTCTTGGCACAAAGCCTGCCTAGGAGGAAGCAGGCTCGTCTGTGGGCCCAAAGCATCCTGCCTTTCTTAGCTCCTTCTCGCAAGTTTTCCAGATGCTGAAGAACTTCGTCCTCTGGAATGCCACCAAAGACAGTATCCAGGAAAGAGTAGCAGAGGTCATAAAGAGTCTCTAAGGAGTCCTGAAAATATTCCAGGTTGAGGAAGGTCAGGATTGGGTCACTCCTCTCCATTTCATCAACCTCCCAGATACCCTCATCCACAAAGTTTGGAGGATCTTCTTCATATTCATCCATCTCTCTGAAAGTGTCCTCCAAGCTAAAGGAGAAGACCTCAGGGTCCCGCTCAAGATGATTCCGAGAGGCATAGATTGAAGGCCGCGGGGACGAGTGGTAGGGAGGTATGTCACTTATTTCTGATATGGTGCTCTTTCTCACATCTACTGGGTTTTTCTGCTCTGCAAGTTACACAGGGTAAATGTCAGAAATTTAAATACTACATAATTATGCAAACTGAAATGTCACAACTCAAGCAAAGTAAGAAGCAGGGAAAACTGAGAAGGTATGACTCTAAAACAAAATAAAGGGCAGGTTTGTGATAGTTGCTTTGTTGCTGAGCAATAATAAATGCACATTTATGATGCAACATCTTCATATTAGTTACATTAACTTAAAGAAATGAATTACCTGACTTCCGATGGTTTCTAATATAAGCAAAATCCGAGTCATCCAGTCTGTCTGCAGTACAAAAGTGTAACGTTATAACCATTATCAACAAATGACAGGACATAGAGTTGTCTCCACTTCAATGTTAGTGGATCTCCCATAGAGGCAACACACCATCTCTTACCTAATCTGTACACAGTGCTTATGTCAGAGGAGAAGAGATCCACCAGTACATCAGACTTGCAGGCCTCAAAGCAGGGATTAAGTTTGGACAGGGCCGCCCTCTCCTCCTCACTCAGAAAGACCAATTGTCCATTTCTGCGAGAGGCCAACAAAGGCAACATTATCAGCCACATGACTCTCATTGAGATCCTTCATCACATCATCACATAACTCCACTAGCCCCCCCTTCCAACACCCGCATCACCCTCGGCCAGACAGAGACACATTCAGCAAAGGTCAACAGAATAAAATACTGTTTACCAGCTGGTTGCTTTCACTGGGTATGTCAGTGTCGCTGAGAGGCACAATAGATAAACGGCTTTACAAAATATAGAGAAGGTCATTCAGTCAAGCACACAAATCTATGACTAAAAAACAAATATGATTGAATTGTCCTCAACTGTTGGCTTACAGAGGTTTGGTGTTCTCAGGTTTTACATGGGCCTTTTGAACAAAACCCAACTCTCCACTGGTGAGGTGTCTTCCTATAAACATGTTCAGTGTATTGAAAAGAAATCCCTCGATCTTGATTAGGTCCCCTTGGTGTAAATGCAGCTCATCTTGAACCACTGGGTAATGGTCCACTATTGCCACACACGTCCCCACCACTGAAAGAGATTTAACAAGGAATTAGGATTCTGTAGTAACATTAAATGTCAGTTAGGCATGTAATGAAAGGGTTAGTTTTCAAATGCTCTTCCAGAGTCTTTGAGGAACCTCACCAACAGGATGATCAAAGAGGCTTTCAGTAACTGGAATCCCCCCCGTATTTCCAGGGTATTTCTTAAGAAACCACCTAGGAGAAAAAACAGTTTTGTTTGAACTTAGCACAGTATAAAACAAGTCCAATTATTCTACATCTTCCAAAAACATCTACCATGTGCTTAAAATAAATGTCACTCACTGATAAAATGGATAAGGCAGAGGCTGCATATCATGCACTGGCACTAGACCGTGTTGGCCGGTGGACAACTGTGTCCCCTCCCACATGGCCTCTTGTCCAATGTCTTTCACCAGGATCAGGTCATTCCTCTTGTAGGCCAGCTCCTCTTCCTCCTCTCTGCAATCACTGCTGAATAAAGCCTTGGCAAAAAATGTTCCTGCAAACAGTTATCAGACCGTCTCTCAATCCATTTCCTTCTGTTTGCACCCTAATTGCAATTATCATGTATTCTGTTTTAAAAAAAAAAACTGTTTTATTTTAAGCAAATTGCAAAAGTGGATTCTTGAGGTTCTGAAAGTAAACCAAATTAATTCATATGAGGGAGGCTCAAGGACAGGCAGAACAGTGTCTTTCATAAATTTTGTTTTTCATGATTCTGTTTGCCTTCGTACCACTGACATAAGAGAACTGAGAATGTATTCAATAGCAAGTAAAGTTTTGAATAAAAACTGTACTACAGTTAAGAACAGAGAGAACATACTTTGGTATGAATGAGGTCGTTGACAATGTGACCAGTAGCGATTCTCAGAAGTTATTTTGTGTTTCAAAATTCAAGGAAATGTTGAGTTTACAAATGAAAAAAGATGTTTGAAAACAAAAGGGGCCGGTAATCACTTCACATCTTAATTCTGTCTTGTTTTTAACCAATGTGACCTCTGAAATAGGCTACAAAGGAGTTGTTCAATATTGGACATTTGAACAGAGGAGATAACGTGTCAGTTTGTCCATTTGCTGTCTGGTTAAAGGTGATGTTCTTGATAACTGACGATCAGCAATATGTGGTAACTTGTTACCTTCTTGTAGCAGGAGACTTAGGTAGAGAGTAGCTAAGTGATCTTCATCCACTGTCACACAGATCTCCATGTCACTTAGCAATGCAGGGTCCAGCCACAACGACTGGTCACAGAGAAAGTTCTCAAGACATCTTGCCACATATCCTGGATTATAAAAGTGCAATGATTAAGCTAGATCAATTCCACAAAGACATATTTCATTTCATTCACTGAAACTAACCGAGTGCCAGGTAAGTCGAAAACTTCCAGATCTCCTCAACCGTCTTGAAGGTGATGACAAAGCTATCCTTCTCAGCATGGACAGACACCAGTCGAGCAGATAGATCCTGTGCGCATCATCAACAATCATCATGATTGATCATGAACATGCGTAATCAATAATAATAAGTTCATCAATGGTGCCAGTGCATGTTTTGCAACGGTACTTAAGTGTCTGACCTTGAAGAGCTGTGCAACATCCTGGCTGTTGCTTTCTACTACTCTGAGTCTGGTTCGTAACGCCTCCTGAAGCTCACCATCAGGCTGTGCGCTGGACCGTCTTCTCCCATTAAACAACAAAACGACATCTCCACAAAACAAACAGGAATAGAGTTAAGGATCCATCACAGAGCCTAGATTTACAATCCTCTGCATTACCAATAACATTTATGCTCTGATGATGAAGGGTGTGATTATTGTCATAACGATAGTCTGATATGATTTTTTTTTGCAGTAATAGCACTACAACAGCCTGACCGCATCACTAAAGACATACCATTAGAGCATAGATTAGAGTGTACACATTAAGGAAGTCTGCCGGTAGTCATTAGGTTGTGCTTAATAAGTGTAGCCATTAAAGGCCATTACAGAGAAGGCAGCCATTATCCCAACCCAGGTCTACAGGACAAAGAGCCATGCAGCATACCTGGAGAAAAGCGTTCTCTGGAAGATATGGTGCTGCTTCTACTCAACGCTTCCTTCCTCCTCCAGTAACTTTCTCTGCTTGTGCGTTCTGCCTCCAACTCGGTCTCAGCCTCCGCTTCCTCATCTCCAATGGCAAAACAAAGGAAACTGGGGTCAACACAACTTTTAAAAGTGTTAGTGAGGTCAGTTTGTCATTTAGTTATTTAAACAGTACGTTATGACTGAGTTTTGATTACGTTTTTTTAGTACATCTATGGAAATCAAAACATACTGGTGGCTAAGGACTTTATAATAAAATTATAATAAAATTATTTAATAGTTAGTTATTTAATAGAACAAGGGCAAATTAGAAGGTACCTTCTGTCTGCAGACATACATGTATAATCATCTAAGCTAATTAAAGGACAATACAGTTTCTCACTTCAAAACATGACACCACTGATGCTAATTAAAATGGTTGTAAATATGTGTTCCTGTAGCTCAACTGGTAGAGCATTGCGTTAGTAGCCCAAAGGTTGTGGGTTCGATCCCAAGGAACACAAGTACTGATAAAAATGTATACCTTGAATTAACTGAAAGTCGCTTGCGTCTGCCAAATGAATAAATGTAAATATAATAATATCAGAGCTTAATTTACACTTTCTTCTGGCCATAAACAGGAAGTGCAGGCCATATCATAATGGCTCTATAAATATCAGCCAGATGGCTTAAGTAACAGCCTCTTTCTCATTTCCGGACGGGAATGACTTTCCCAGCTTTGTCCATTGAAAAGAACGGATGTTCTTAGTATATAATTTAAGGAAAACTTACAAGCCACTCTCTAGACTAGTCTTACAGTATATACCAAAAATTGAAATATGGAAGCACTGTGATTTCTGAAACACTCAAGAAATCCTCTTACCAGCTGTCATGATGTCATTGGGTGGAAAGAGCTCACTGACGGCTGCTAAAGTGTATGGAGGGTCATTCCAAAGGGCATCAAGCTCAGCAGGTGATATCGCTATTGAGAGGGAGTGGGATGTT